>VCCN01003404.1:10921296-10932002 GCA_006491835.1 Architeuthis dux
ATGAGTAAATGACACACATTATGTTGACCAAAGCTGAATATTTAAAGCGCATATTTCTCCTCTTCACTTGTCCATCTGATTGACAATGAATATCAGCGGTCTTGTCTTATTCTTTGAAACTTACTATAGTCCACCAACTGCACGTGAAAACCTTACGTATGTTAGTTTAGATGTTGTCATCGGTTTTTCGTCCAGAATTCCAGCGTCTTTCAACATAGAATAAAAAGGTTAGTTTCATAGTGAGTTTTTGTCATTACTAATAATGTTCTTCACAAGAAAATTTAACTTATTTAGACAGGTTTGCATTGCTTTTCCCGGAAGATGACATTACTTTCGTATTATGTTTAAAATGTTTCATCCCGGTGTGATAAATTATCATACACGTAATCAATAAACAGTGGTATGAGCGTCCATTTGTACCCTCTGAAAAAGTACTACGACTCATTTAATCTACTCATTTACAATAATAAAGTAATATAAGTAATCTACTCAAAAAGACATCTCTGAAGAATAAAAATTCCAGAATTTGTAAATTATTTTTATTACTAAACAAAGAACAACATTTTTGTATAACTTTTGATTCCTTTGGGCTATTAAGAAAAAATTAAAATAATGACTGATCCCCAGCCCGTGTTTTTTTTCTCCAGAAAATACATTAATTGGGGTCCTACAACCCTTGGAATAGCGCAATCGGAAATAAAGAGTAAGCCTTAGCCAAATATATCCTTCTGTACCCCACTGGAAAAGTGGCTGCAGACACCCAGAAACACAGGCATTCACTCACTTGACAGCCACGTTATCAAGTCTTCCCGCCTGAATCAATGCGTTGCTGTAATAGTATGTAAAAAGAGTATATTTATTTATTTAGTTGTAAGAAGATGTGCTGCGATATAATTAAGTTTTCTCTCGTATACTGAATAAACAAACTCTGCTAAAATAGTCTATGTTTGTATTTGCCAACAATATTAGGGTAACAAAAACTACATTTATGTTTTCAGAGACGCGTTTCGATTTGTTTGCAACTGGCTTTGATTCGAATGGATGTTTTGTAAAATGTATTTTTAGTAGTGAAAGTAAATTTTATTCAATGTCCTGAGGTTTGTCTTATGACGCAATATGGAGGAGTGGTATCCTAATCTAAGGAATGGGGAATTTTAGGAAGGCTTTGTTTGGATAAACTATTTATATTAATTCATATGTATAAGTGTGTACTTATGCATCAGTATATATATTTGCATGTATCTGCTGTAGGTTATACAGGATTCCCCCGCTTTTCGAAAGTTCGCTTTACGCCACTTTTTCGCTTTTACGAAAAAAAACGTAATTATCGTTCAGCATTTGTTTTGCAGCGAGCCGTTATAGAGGCGTGCGCACCCTCTTCCTCTCTATCCTATACCCCAGTCCCCTATACCTTCCACAACCCCAACCTCCGATGACTCAGCTTAACACACCATCATCACCATTTTTGGGGTCTGGTAAAACCCAAACATTTGTGCAGATGAATTAATGGTAATTGCTTCTTCGCTTTACGCCATTTCGGCTTACTTAGACCGAACTACTTTTGGATAGCGGGGAAAACCTTTATATGTATTTGTTTATGGACTTCATCTGTGTGTAAGTACAGGTGTATGTAGCCACACATCTACTCTCGCTCGCAGACGCATAGGGACAGGTAAACATATAGAAACACATCCGTATATACATAGTGTCACACATGTACAAATGTTCCAGGGTTTCTCAACCTTGTTTTCCCTATCGCCCTCACCTTAACTTTCACCACCTTTGGGGTGATATTGCCCCCTCCCTTGAGAATGACTACTCTACATTATCTAATTCCTTTAGCCAAATAAATATTCACATCAAGTAGCTTGAGTGTATATTTTCCAAAGGGGACATTGCTTTCCATTATGTAGTGCCTTATCTTGGCTGAGCCAAGTAAATTCCATAATAAATTGTTTACAGCGGATATTTGGAGCTTCAGGACGATCTACGCGTGCTTGCATACTGAAATAACACAATAATAACAACAAAACAAAAATCTTTTCCATACAATGACGAATAAACAGAAATCATTCCGCATCGGCTGTGAAGCGGATAAACAAGGTTCGTGTCCCCAAGGGAGGAACCAATTTGGCATCGAAAAATTTGCTACTGGAACAAACTCCTCCCCCGAAGATCAAAATGGTTCCCAGAACCGGGACGACTCTAACCCTGACCCATCTGATTCCCCACCAACAAAATGTCACAAGGAAAAACGCATGAATGGGTCACGAGAGGAGTATAAAGTAGTTGTGACTGCTTTTTACATTACCCTGAATAACCGAAATGAAAAGACAACAGCCCAAACATATGCTATATAGAGAAATAAAGTTGGCGAAAATACCCGCACCTACATTGATGCAAATAAACTAGCGACCGACTAACAGCTGTGGAAATCGAAGAAATAAAAAACGGTATTAATGATACTGAAATAGCAGAGGTCAATAAGCCAGAATATATAAATGAAACAATAAACACAGAAAGAATAAAAGAACCTACAATGTCTGCACAAAACTTGACAATTGAAGAAATAGAGCAGATGGTGTGGTAATAAAGTAATAAAAAAGGACTCCCTTTTGGTACCAAAGGAAACGGAAGTGATGACTTCCCCTTATTAGAACTCTCGTACTACTATATAAAGAAATGTACTTTAGACTTCATTTTTTAGTAAGTTGAATAAAGCTTTCCACAAGCAAATCTCTCTTTCTTATTCATTACAATTTATTTAACTTACAATGGAAAAATACCTAAAGCCCGAACGTTTGGATATTGATACATCTGATTCAGACACTACAGATAAATGGCGTCATTGGAGGAATTTGTTCGAAGGATTTTTGACAGCTCTGGAATCTTCCTCGACTACGGGACTATCAAGTACAGAGAAATTTACACTATTTCTTCATTCACCATGTCTCTAATCAAATGTATAGGAATATCTCTGAGTACTAAACTGCTGTTGGCATCTTAGAAGGCATGTTTGTAAAGAGAAGAAATACTATTTTCGCTCGGTATTTACTCGCACCAGGCGACAACAGCCAGAAGAAAGCCTTGAACAGTTCTTCTTCTTGCAGACATTGAAGTCGCGAGAGTGATTTCACGGCATTAACAGCTGACCCAGCCAGAAATGGGTTTATCAGAGATGCTCTTATTAACGGAATACGGCCTAACCAAATAAGGCAAACACTGCCTTAAGAAATAAGAAACTAGACTTAACAATGGCGTATGACCAAGCCTTAACATTAGACCTGGCACAAAAACAGTCTGTCTCTTATCTGCAGCCAGAGATTTTTGGAGCTGCTATTTCTGCCCCCCACCCCATGTTCAAAATTCTTCTCTTGTTTACAATGTTCCTACACTCTCATCGATTCTTCTCGAACAACATGTCACTCCCGCCTCGGCTGAACGTAAATACTAATTTTGTGGCCTTTGCTTGCACTCTCGTTCGTCCTGTCAAGCTCGAGACGCTAAATAACACAAGTGTGGTGAGCAAGGACATTTTTCTAAAGTGAGTCGGTCTGCTTCTTCTCAAAGGGATTGTTCAACTACTCTTGTTACCCTAGCACCGATGTCCGTATCGGCCGCGTTCCCTGACTGTCTTTCAAAAACAATTGTGAGAATTAAAATCACTGGAGTGCCTGCCAATGCTTTAGTTGACACAAGCAGTTCAGAAAGTTCCATTGATGCCAGCATTGTGAAGGCGAACCAATGGAGAATTCTTTCCTTGCTCCAACCGAGTATCCATGGCGAATGCCTCATTATCCTTTCATGTAATCGGATACTTCCTGGCCAAACTCAAAAAATCACTCATATCGTGGAATTAAACTTTCAGTGATGCAAAACCGTTGCTGTGATGTGATACTGAGCCATAACTTCCTTCAACAACATTATTGTGTCAAAATCCCGTTTGGTGGTCCCAAGCCGGTCCTGAACGTCTACGGACTGGTGGCAGTCAAGGTTCAGTACCCGTCACTTTTCAGCAACTTGGCTCCTGATTGCAAATCAATAGCAGTAAAATCGAAACGGTATACACACGAAGACAGGCTGTTTATGAAAGCAGAAGTGGCAAGGATGCTTGAAGAAGGGATTATAGAGCCAAGCGAGTCTCCATGGAGTGCCCAGGTCCTCGTAACGGTCGCCGAAAATCAAAAAAGGAGAATGGTCATGGATTACTCTCAGACAATCAACAAATTTACCCTACTGGACGCATACCCGCTGCCGCGCATCGACGAAATGATTGGCGAGATCGCCAAACACCGCATGTTCGGCACTCTGGACCTCAGGAGTGCCTACCATCAACTATTAAGCCGGGAGACAAGCCCTATACGGCATTCGAGGCACGTGGCCGCCTATAGCAGTTTTACAGAATCCCTTTTGGGGTAACAAACAGGGTGGCCAGCTTTCAAAGAATTATTGATAAAATAATCTCCAACGAGAAGTTGGAAGGTACTTTTGCATATATCGATAACGTGACTGTATGTGGCCATTTCCATGCTGCCCACGATCACAACCGTAAACGATCCATGGCTGCCGTCAAGAAGTAATTTGAACAGCGGGAAATGCTCATACAGCCTAAAAACTATCAAACTGCTGGGATACACCGTAAGCAAAGGCGGAATGACACCGGATCCCGAGCGACTGAAACCCCTACTTGAATTACCAATCCCTGGTAACATTCCTGCCTTACGACGAGCCATGAGCATGTTCTTCCACTACTCTCAGTGGGTTTTTTCTGAAAAGATACGCCCATTGACACAAAGCAATAGTTTTCCTCTGCCCTCTTCCGCCATCAAAGCCTTTGAGAACCTAAAAAGGGACATCGCTAATTCCGCTAATTCAGCTGTAGACCCTTCTATCCCTCTAGTAGTAGAGACGGATGCATCTGACTGTGCCATAGCCGGATCGTTGAGACAATCTGGTCGGCCAGTAGCCTCTTTCTCAAAGACACTCTCGCAGTCCGAGCGGCGATACTCGGCGATCGAAAAGGAGGCATACGCCATAGTTGAGGCACTAAGAAAATGGAGACATCACCTGATCGGACGCCACTTTAAACTCGTTACCGACCAAAAGTCGGTCTCGTTTATGTTTAACCCTAAAACAACGAGTAAGATAAAGAATGAGAAGATAGCGAGGTGGAGAATTGAGCTTTCATGTTTTTCATTCGATGTCACTTACCGTCCTGGTAAAGAGAATGCCACGGTTGACCCGCTCTCAAGAGCGTGTGGCTTGACGGCAGGCACAGAAGATCTCCTGAACCTACACAAGGCACAGAAGATCTCCTGAACCTACCCGGGCATCACGAGAATGATCCACGTAGTCCGAAGCAGAAACGTCGAGGACGTCAAAAGAATCACGAACTCTTGTAGGACATGCGCGGATCTCTAACTTAGGTTCTACAAACTAAACCTGGAATTCTCATAAAGGCCACACAACCCTTTGAAAGTCTTAACTTGGATTTTAAGGGCCCTCTACCCTCAAAAACGAGGAACAAATATATGCTAACTATCATTGATGAATATTCAAGATTTCCGTTTGTCATTCCCTGTCCGGACGTAACGGCTACAACTGTAATCCAAGGTCTCTGCTCCCCTTTTGCCGTTTTTGGATTGCCCGCGTACGTCCACTCAGACTTTATTTCGGAGCAACTTAAACAGTTCTTGCACGAACGAAGAGTGGTTGTAAGCCGAACAAGACCCTACAAGCCCCAAGGCAACGGACAGTGCGAAAGATACAACGGCGTCATTTTGAAGACGATACAGTTGGCTGCCATAAGTCGTAAGTGTTCGATCAACCATTGGGAAAATCTCCTCCCCAAGGCCCTGACGCCATCAGGGCACTATTATGTACCGTGACAAATGCGACTCCGCATGAAAGGTTCTTCTCGTTCCTACGACGAAGTTGCTCACTCTCCTCGTGGCTCTCACAACCTGGAACAGTGTTACTGAAACGCCATGTTCGGTACAGTAAACACGACCCATTAATGAGCGAAGTGGAGTTGAATGAAGCGTACCCTCATTATGCACTAGTCCGACATTCATACAGAAGACAATCAACTGTCTCCCTAAGGGACCTGGCCCCTGCAGGAAATGAATCCAAGCCCATAACTGCTCGAGAGGAGGGACCTACACTCCCTGTCCCCAGAACATCACTGAGAGACCACCCTGACAAGGTTGTTTCCTATACGCCACCCGTAGACCTCCCGGAGATGTCAAATCCAGAACCACCACCATCACGATCGGATCAATCTCATAGAGTCCAATACGACTCTAGTTCTGACGATCGATCGGTGCCACAGAAGCGGGCTCATCCAAAATCTGATATTGATACCCCATCTTAAGACACTGGGCGACCTAAGCGCAGAAGAAATCAGAAACATTTCAGATCAAGGTCTTTCGGTTCGAAGCCAGACAGGCAGGCCCGTCCCGAGATACCACACAGCTCAGAAGAACCCATGTCGGAGATGACTGCCGACTATGAGCCACCCAGGCGCCCTTAAAGGCCCGCTGTATGCCTGGTCGTTGGGAGGATTTTATCCCCTACGAATAAATACATCAGTGGAGGAGAATGTGGTAATAAAGTAATCAAAAAGGTCTCCCTTTTGGTACCAAAGGAAACGGAAGTGATTACTTCCCCTTATTAGAACTCTCCTACTACTATATAAAAAAGGGTACTTTAGATTCCATGTAACCATGTCAACATGTAAGTTGAATAAAGCTTTCCACAAGCAAATCTCTTTTCTCTTATTCATTACAGATGGTTAATGATATAAGACCTGGAAAAGAAGTACCACCTGTAACGACGAATAATGAGAATGAATTTTTAAAGATCAACTCAGCGAATCATAACATAATTAGAGAATTAAGTAAAGTAGAAAACTTAAATCTCTGCAATAGGGAATCACTGCTTAAAATCCAACAAACAACAAAGGAAATATCATTATGATAAAAACATACAATAAAGCACTGGATATCCTATTAAAAGAAATGAATACCACAGATGTAACTCATCTAAATAAAATAATATGCGCTACTACAGCCACAATAGCTGTAGGGAATAAAATTAAAAAAACAAATAAAGTTAAACAACCAAGATGGAAAGAAAAGATCCAGAAAGAGATAGAATACCTAAGGGGAAAGCTGTCTATAATTGATGAACTTCTCTAAAGGAGTGAACATTAAAACAAAGAAATGTAGAAAGGTCATTAGAAAATAAAAACTGGCATTAGAGAAAGACTTGGCTCCAGCTAAAGAAACAATTAAACAAAAAAATACAAGTAAAAGCTCAAAGGGTGAGCCGGTTTGAGAGGAGGTCTAAATGTTATCGGCAAAACCTGGTGTTTCGAACGGATGCCAAGAGATTTTACAGAGAGATTGGTAGACAGCCAGTGGAGATTAAAGAACCACCTCCTCTAAAGGCTGTAGAGAAATTTTGCAAGAATATTTGGAGTAACGGAAAAATGTTCAACGCAAATGCAAATTGGCTTATGAGAGAAGACGGCCGAATGGAGGATAAAACCTTGCAGGAATGGATCGAGATAACAGTGGAATAAGTTAATAATTCTCTGCGAAAAGCACACAAATGGAGATCGCCAGGAATGGACAAAATCGCCAATTTCTGGCTAAACACACTCACATCTGCTTACATAAACTTATCAAAATCTCTGTCCAACAGCATGAACACCCCACAGGAATTAACTGCGTGGTTAAGCAATGGCATCACTTACCTTTTACTCAAAAATGGTGAAACAATAGACCCAAAAAACTACAGACCCATTACCTGCCACACAACCACTTATAAACTACTACATCAATCCTAACAGATAGAATATACTCTCACCTTGAAAATAATAATATCCTTCTTCAAGAACAAAAAGGCTGCAAAAGAAATTCATATGGGTGCAAAGACCAACTGCTAATAAATAAACTGATATTTGAGAACTAAACATTGCAACCTAAGTACAGCCTGGATAGATTATCTAAAGGCATTTGACAGTGTACCACATACTTGGATATTGAAATTAAATTACTCAAACATAGCATGGCATTATGGAAAACCAAACTCCTACTTATCTCCAATAACGGAACCTCTGAATCTAATAATATGGCGATTAACTTCTTACAAGGAGACTCCCTTTCACCCTCCTTTTCTGTTTAGATCTTACCTCTCAAGTAACACTACATGTGGTTATAAAATCAATAATAAGTTAATAGACCATCAGTTCTACATGGATGATCTTAAATTGTATTCAAAATATGATTCTGAGTTGAAAGAGCTGTTGCTCACTGTTGAGAGATTTAGTGATGATATCGAGATGAAATTTGGCCTCAATAAATGTGCAAAAACAACTTTCAAGCAAAGAAAACTGAAACAACAACAAACATCCATTTAGATCTAATGGAGACACAACCATCAAAGAACTTGAACAGAAAGGGTACTTATACATACATTGGAATTAATGAAGCCAATGTAATACAACATGCATTCATGAAAGAAAAAAGAAAAGAGGGTACTACAGAAGGGTTCGAGCTATTCTTAAAACTGGACTGAACTCCAAGAACTGCATTGAAGCCATCAGCACCAATACCTGTAGTGCAGTTTCAACATTATAAACTGAAATATAACTGACATACGTCGAATGGATGTTAAAACACGAAAACTCCTTAACAATAGCAGAGTGCTTCACCCAAAAGCAGACGTGGATCTACTCTACGTTCCAAGAAAAGAAGGCGGTAGGGGTATGATTCAATTAAAACTGTCATACAAAACTACAACCATTGGCCTTCACGCTTACCTTCAAACAAGTAACGACTGGATGATGAATTTAGTGAAAGACCACGAAGCAACTAAAAAGCTTCATTCAGCTGTGAAAGAATTCTTAGAGAACTAAACATGACCGAAACAGACCCTATACAAACTGCAACAAAACTGCAAAGAATATAAAGACTAAAGCCAAACAACAAACACAACTAAAAGAACGTGGGCAACATAAACCCCTGTATGGCCAATACCCACTTCGTACCTAAGATGCTGATGTAAACCAGGTTAAGACCCATCAGTGGTTGCGAAGCTCAGGGTTAAAAGCAGAAACCGAGGGTTTCATCCTTGGTGTCCAAGACCAGACTTCTTATCAGAAATTACCAACCATAACTGCAGGTTCTGTGATAGCCCACCTGAAACCGTTTCGCCCCCTCGGGTGCGATATTGCCCCCGTTGAGAATGCCTGTGTTAGACAAATACTTACATGTCGTTACGTACACTAAAAACGTATATACGCATATATACATCTCTACAAATATACGAACATGTTGCTACAAATAAATGTAAACCCCCGCTTTTCGCAAACTCACTTTACGACACTTTTCAAAAAGGCAAAAATAGCCCTCTACGTTTGTTTTACAGCGAGCCGTTAAAGAAGCAGTGCGCTCTCTCCCCCTTCCAAATTCCCCAACATCCGACGAACCAGCCTAGCATACCATCATCACCATTTTGGGCGTCTGGGAACGCTCAAAAATGTTACCATGTGATTGTAATTGCTTCTTCGCTTTACGCTATTTCGGCTTCTGGAAGGTTTTTTTCCATAGGAACTATCTACTTTCGGATAACGAGAAGAATGTGTATGCGTGAAATGAAGTTGATTGCACTTTACTTTGAAGGTTACCGCATATGGATGAAGTGAAATGGTAGTGACGTAATTACTGCTATCTATTCAAGGTGGAATCGGACTGTTATTTGCGTCTTTGTTGAAATGCCATAGCCATTATTTCCCGCCCTTTTCAACCTTTTCCCGCCGTTTATCACTATCCAGACACGTGTTCTGTTTTTCCTCCTCGTTGGCTATAAATATTTGGCCTTCAGCAACCAAACCAAAGTAATACTTCCCAAGACATTAAATAATAATATTTTATTCAGTTAAAAGTAATGTTATTACCAAGAAATGCACGAACACACACAGGCTGGGTGAGAATTAACTCCCTCTTAGAAATTATATGTAACGTAGAATCTGCTCTTCGAGACCACCATTGCCTCAAATTTCAGAGGACCACGGCCCGCAAGGGGTCCTTGTGGCATGCTCGGGATTCGTCCTGGGAGAAGTTGCGCAGGATATCGAAGCCTTTGGCTAAGATCAAAGTTTAGTATCTGTTCTTCGAAAAAAACGACGGATTCGAAGTTCAGAGAAACACAGCCCACAAGTGGTCCGTGTTGCATGCTCAAGATTCGTCCTGAGAGAAGTTGCACAGGATATCTTGGCCAGGAGTCGGTCGCTCTCCGCCCGGGAGTCGTCCCGGGATCTTTGACCAGCGTGCTCAGGTTTTCGTTTGTACAGGATTCGTCCTGTAACCACTGACCAGTTTATCCCGGTCCTCGTGGCATTTGCCTCAGGGACTTGGGATTCCCCACTCCACTCGCTTGGGATCTTCAACCCTCCACCACCACTACCATCGCTTGCAGGACCCCACCCTAAAACTGACCTTGTGTCATATTTGCCGTCGTTGGGAGGCAAATAAAGAAAATCTGTTCTTCGAAGCCTTCGGGTTTTGAGGTTCGGATGCTTGTCGCATGCTCAGGATTTGTTTGAGAGGTTGCACAGGATATCGAATCCTTCTAGCCGCGATGTTGATCACACCTGTTCGGGATTCGTCCCGGGATCTTTGTCCAGCATGCTCAGGATT
>VCCN01003404.1:10932137-10944845 GCA_006491835.1 Architeuthis dux
CCCCCACTCTAAACTGACCTTGTGTCAAATTTGTCGTCGGGGGGGGGTGCAAATAAAGAAGATCTTCTCTCCTCTCTGTCTCTTTCATTTCTCTTTCTCTTCCATATATACAATCGACCAATAAATAATCAAGGTATTACCAATTTTTAATAGGGAGTTTCGTTTCACCCACCCTGTATATTCTCGCGATCAATTGTCTGAATGTTGCTCGCTCCTTAGTATCTGATAAAATGCTAAAACAGTTTTAGGTTTCAAATAATTCCTCGGACGATTGAACCCCTTCTTGTTGTTGACACAACGTTTCGGCCGATACATTCTTTGGCCTTCTTCAGGTGTAATATCTGAGTGTGGTTTTCTTTCTTCTTTTTTTCTTTTAGAAACCGTCAACCAAAACTGTTAACATAGGTTTCTTCAGTTTTTAAGTTGATCTGGATGGCTATGTATGTATGTATCGCGCGTACAGTCCGCAACAATGGAACTAAAGGGCAGGTTTTTAGTGGGGGTGGGTTCAATTCGCAATGTAAGTTTATGCTAAATTGGTCCCTTAGTCTGTGTCCGGCTGCATTCGCGCTTGTCATTCGAAAATTCAGACTTTTTTTTACTGATCACTGCCCAACAAAAGGCGAGAGAAGTAACTTATTCATTGATCACCCTTTTTTCCAATCTTTTAATTGATCAACCCCAACACGGCATGCTGCCAAAGACGTTGGTTACCTGACGGTTTCTATTGAGTGACTAACCAGACCTTTTTGTTTTTGCTTTAGAATTACTGAAAGGACAGCACACCTGAAGAAGGCCGTCAAATGGATTGGCCGAAACGTTGAGTTGACAACATCAAGGACAAGAAGTAGACATTCAATTATCCGGGGGGAGGGGGAATGGAATTCTTAAAGTTATAGACATCAGTTTTAGAATAAATTTCTTTTAAAATTTTATTTTTAAAAAGATATCAGTTTGTAGTATTAGGATGCAGATACGAGGTGCTACACAAAAGTTCCGGAAACTTAAAGCAAATGGAAAAATTGGTAGTTCTTATTTCTTGGTGGAGTGATTTCGAGAGATATGTGAAATGTCCGGCAAGACGCCAGGAAACTTGATAGATGAACAGATTGATCCATATGATGATTTGATTCCATGTATTGAGTTCTTGAACAAAAGAGGTCTTATCCTTGATCATGTAAAACTATACGATCAATTTTGCAGCCTAATTCTATCCCTCAAATCTGATAAGATGGGTCTTAAGCTTTTTGAAGAGGCTGCACAAACAATGGAGGGTATTTTTTAAATCTTACCCCAGTATAGATTGCTTTTCAGAACTACTTAAAATATGTGAATCTTATGGACCAATGAGCGTAATAGACTTAATGTGGTGTCAGTAAAGACCCAATACTTACCTAATACTTACACAATACCATTTTAAGGCTATGACGTGCATTGATGTTTACAGTTAGCACTTAAGGAACGAACAGCTTTTGTCAAAAACAGGCATCTCCGAAAAGTATGCCTAAATAGGTAGTATCAGCACTATGCTATAAGAGTTTTTAATTTATTTTTCGTAACAAATGTTTATATTTTATATTTTGTTTTATTTTTAAATGTTCCCCCATTTCAATTGATTTCAGAATAGATTGTCCTCCTTTTTCATGTTTGCATCTGGTAATCATTTGCATATGTCAATGTACCATAAAGTAAAATCCAGGTCACAGATTGTGTCGTCAAACTTGCCAGTTATTTATAAGTGAAGGCCGTTCCTGGGTTTGCCATTGTCCGAGTTTCTGATCGAATTTACAACATATTTTTCAAAAGAAAAGTGTTCGATATTCTGTGAGCTTTTTGTCCCAGTTTTATTTACAGCCCCAAATCACGTGTTGATAGAGTATTGATCCTGATACTCTTTACTTATTGATTCTATATGTTCACATTCTCAGCAACCTGAATCGTTCTAAACACGTTTTATTTATTCAAAATCGTCAACCAAAGCTGTCAACCAAAACTGTCAACATAGGTTCCTTCAGTTGTCAAACTGGTCAGGCTGGCTATGTATGTATGTATGTATGTATGTATGTATCGCGCGTACAGGCCAATGGAGCTAGAGGGCTGAAAATTTCAACATTTACTCTTTATTATGTCATTTTTTGGTTTTTAAATTTTCTAAATTGATCCCCTAGTTTGTGTCCGGCAGCATTCACGCTTGTTTTGGGGGAGTTTTTTTGTTGAAAATTCAGACTTTTTTAGTGGTTCTTGATTATGTAAAACAAACAAAAGGCGAGAGAAGTAATTTATCCTTTGATCCCCACCTTTTTCAATGTGTTTAATAGATCACCCCCAACACGGTATGCTGCCAAAAGATATTGGTCGCGTGACGGTTTCTATTGAGTGACTAACCAGAGCTGTCTTCTTTTCGTTATTGCTTGTTCTTACCTTATTCTTTTCGATCTTACCTTATTCTTTTCGTTCTTACCTTATTCTTTCACTTTGATGATTATCAATATCTATCTCTTTATCACAATACTTTTACAGCATATTACCATGTCTATCAAAAATTGGTTTAATGCATCTACATAACAATAGGAAAAAGAAGCTTTTTAATATTATCAAACATTTTCAAGGAAAGATGTTTAATCATTATTATTTTTTTTTATTTCTATTTACCTCCATTTTAATCTTCATTTGTTTTTATCACAACTTAACTCAGGCCGTCAATCTACGGCAGTGAGTAAACAGCGAGGATCTTAAATGAAGAATAAGCTCCTGGTGAGACTCACGTCCCTCTTGCCGTAGATTGGCGGTCTGAATTAAGTTGTGATAAAAAAAACTAAAATTAAGATGAAGGTAAATAGTAGTCACAAATTATTGATTGTTTTGTTTAACGGCACATCGACCCTTGGTAGGTCATTTAGTGCCGGAATCAGTAGGGGACGATCCCATGTCCCCGTGACTAAAGACTTGAGGGGGGAGAATCCCAAATCCCTGTCACTGAGACAAATGCCACGAGGACCGGGATAAAGGGGGGGGGGTCCCAAAAGCTTCTCAGACTGAATCCTGAGCATGCATATGATAATCGCCTCCCGACCAGCTGGCCAAGATATCCTGTACAACTTCTCCCAGGACGATACCCGAGCATGCCACAAGGACCCCCGAAGGGCCGTGGTTCTCTGAACTTCGTGGCTAGTCAAAAATTAGTAATATTGGGTTACAATACTTCACCCAATAATAATAAATAGAAAATGTGTTTGTTTTCATATAAGAATATAAAATATTGGCCAAAATTTGTTTCTGTCTCATTATTTCTGTTATTTATCCGTCGATGACATTTTCGAGTGACATGTTTATAGTAACGGTTCAATATACCCTTATTTGTTGATAAACACTGTGTCTACAGTTGGTAATATTTGTTGAATTTCAAGAAAATTGTGATGCGTGAAATGCAGACATCTTGTTTATCAGCAAATCCGATTGCTTGAATTAAGACTAAAAGATATATATAGTTTCATAATAGAACTTAGACGTTTCGATAATCCTGGAGATATGTTACAAAGTAAAACGTTGAAACATTTTACATACGTGTGTGTGTATATATCCACAGTCTCGGAAATATGTTACGAAGCAAAACGCTGAAACTGTTTTTCGTACGTGTGTGTGTATATCCATAGTTTTATAACACTATGCAACCTTTTCTAACTTTTTCTTTTCCTGGGTAATAAGTGTTATTTCTTCATTGATTATGTCTAAAAAGTATAGAAAATGCCTATTATCCCCTTCAAACCTTGCTTTTGTGATCAGAACATTGATATTTTGTAATTTACCTATTTTGCTTCAGACAGCTTAGGAAAGGTATTTGAAGGCTGCAAACTCCTTATCTAGAGCTGTGATAAATTGTTTCATAAGGCCTAATTGTATGTGCAATGGTGGCATCAACACCTTCCGAGGGTCAACGAGTGACTCCTACGTGATGTTGTTCATCCCCGATATAGAATTCGAGCGGCTATGGCCAGTCCCGTCTTTGGTAGTGCGCCAAAGTGCCCCTGCTGTCCCAAGCAGGGAGACTTGGAGACCCATCAGGAATGCCACCATTTTAAAGTCTACTACGATCTCCCAGCCATGCTCATCATACTTCAGGGTTCTAGCAAGGTCTTAGCACTGTTGAAATGAAGTGCTGAAAATGCCGAAATATGCCTTGCTCATCTTAGCAGAGTACTCTCTAAGGCAAAGGTCAAAACCAGTGTCTTCGTTGGACCACAGATAAAGAAGATTTTGGAGTGCAAGGAATTTCCCGATGAGCTCATTAGGAAGGAGAAAGGAACTCGGTGCAGCTTTGTCACAGTGGTTCGGCGCTTTCAGGAGAAAACAAGGCTGAAAATATGTGGAGCTGGTTGAGATTATGGTGAAGAACTACGGTAAAATGGGCTGCAGGCAGTCCCTCGAAGTCCATGCCCTTGGCACTCATCCTGATAAATTTAAGGAGAACATTGGAGCGTATTCGGAGGAGCAAGGCGAGCGCTTCCACCGGGATATATCATACTTTGAACGCTGCTACCAAGAAACATATAATGAGAACATGATGGGGGGTTATATTTTGGGGACTAGTTCGTGAAAGTGAATAACTGTTCAATCGTAAATCTCGAAAACCTACTCATTTCTAAATATTTTGTGATCACTTTTGTTTAACATTAATGTAATTACATGATAAATTAGATTCATATGTTGCTGTTTTCCGGGGAAAATGTGATTTTTTTAAGTGAATAAAAATATGCCTATATCACTGTCCTGATCACAAAGGCAAAGTTTGAAGGCAATTTTCTATACTTTTTGCACATGAGCAATTAGAAAATAACTCTCACTACCCGGGAACAAAAATTGCGTTGGATGCCATAATAGAACCTGGACCTTTCATCAGCCCCGGAGATATTTTACAAAGCAAAACTGTCTTTTTGTACGTGTGTGTATATTTATAGTTCCATGGTAGAACTTTGGCGTTTCTTCAGTCTCAGAGATGTTTCAAGGTAACCGTTGTTTCGTACATATGTGTATATTCATAGTTTCATATCAAAACATGGACGTTTGCATCAGAGATATGAACCATGGTTGCTTAGATACCAAAAAAAAACAAATGCTTTTGACATCATGAAAGAAAAATTGCCTCGTCGTGGAGTAGTGGTTAGCAGACCATTACTCTAGTAGTGAGTTTGATCCTCACTGGGCGCTTCACACTTGTGGCCTTATGTCAGACTTACCTGAGCTTAGTAAACTCTTAAAAATTGCCTCGTCGTGGAGTAGTGGTTAGCCAATTAGTCTTGCAGACCATTGCAATACTAGTGAATTCGATTCTCACTGGGTGCTTCACACTTGTGGCCTTATGCCAGACTAAGCTTAGTAAACATTTAAATCATGGAAAATATTTTTAAAGATCCTCGTGTGGTCAGAGGAATAAAGAAACTCGCATAATGAATAAAACGTAAGGGCATGGAGGCTGACGTAACTTTTCAGCCTCTTCCTGCTGATCGCTAGTCTCATTTCTTATCAACCTAAAAGTTATTGTGCCTTGTCATATCTGCTGCCATTTTGATTTTGTCTCGTTGTAGAAATACTTCGATAAAAAACAGCCATTCACTTTCATTGTTACCAAATGTTCGTGTAAGCTTCAATCCCCAAATAGAGTTGACAGCATAACTGGAAACGTGTGACTACATAGTACACGAGGCTCCTCCATAACCATGTTTGTAAGGCTCATTAATTAACTCTTTTCTTGGGAAGCTTAAGTAACTCTATAAATATGAAATACTTTAACCATACAAGTGAGGCTCCTAAAACACACCGAGCTCTAAAAGACTTAAACGGTCAGAGATTAAAGTTGTAAGACAAAGTTCACCCCAGGCAGACATGTTTGAATGTGTGTGAAAATTCTTTTAACCCCCAACATCCTATAGGATCAGAAGACCTGCTTGAAGATAAACAATATTTGATTATGAACCAATAGGTGTGGTTGAATTTGTGAACTCATAATGGATTAACCCGAGTATTTATATCCAAGTTTAATCCCTTAATTGATTATATTATGTATTTAGCCCTTTAATGGATTATCCCGAGTATAGACGTTTTTTAAAAATATTTTATGAATATACTTTTGAATTTTAACTGAACGTTGTTCATTCTGTTACATTTTAGAGTAAGAACTAGTCTATCCCGAACTTCTTACACCGGCAGCACCAATTTCGCTAGACAAACATGTATTTGTAGAATATATAATTATTATAATATATAATCCTCGCTAGCAAGCCGAGAAGATTTTGTCCGCTTTATAACAGCGTTTATAACAGTTTGGAAATAGCTAAAATTGTAACCTTGGTAGCAACTACCAAGGTTACAATTTTAGCTATTTCCAAGCTAAGTGTGAAGTTTTTAAGGCTGTTATAAAGCGGACAAAATCTTCTCGGCTTGCTAGCGAAGATTTTACCTATAATAAATATATATTCTACATGTATATGTTTTTATGCAACAGCGTTCTAGCTTTAAAGGGTTAAATCTGGTAAATTATGAATGCTTGCCCTGTGTACTTAGAGATATGTTATAGGCTGTATATTTTTATAAGTTTGTAGCAAACAAAATGGGTGAAAAATAATATATTTTTATGATTCCTATATTACATACTCTTAAACTACAGGGTGGGTGAGAATTAACTCCCTATTAGAAATTATATGTAACTTTTGTAAATATTGCTCTATACTGTGGGGGCGGGCGAAGGAAGAGGTGTACTGCACCAAACCACATACTCTGGATTAACTGGGGAGCGCATTCGACATGTTATCGTCAATATACCAATGGACTCCCTGCAACGGTCTATATAGGCTATACCGAAACGCTTACAGAAATTGGTGAACTATGTTGAATTTTATAGTCTGGGGGGAAAGTGTTAAAAACATAGCGGTCCGTGGGTTCCTTGATCATACAAATATGGGAGTGGTGTCAATCTCTTCGTTTTAATGTGTACAATATGAATATTAATGGGGATAATCTCAAAATCAAGATGACTGCCAAAATGGCTACCAACATAATTAAAATAATCATAGTAGGTGTACTTTTGATGATACAAATGCGTGGGGGTGTCATTGTTTTCGTTTTGATGTGTAGACTATGAATAATAATAGTAATAGGCATTATGCATTGATGGGGCAAGGTGTTGGTCCATCATGCTAGCCACCATATAAAATAAAACAATACACATTCTAATAATATTTATTTCCTTTTCAGCTTTGAGTGAAAGTATTCTCTACAATTTTCAGGCATTGGACCAAGTACAACTCGCTGTTGAGGTGAAGAAGAGAAGGCTTTCCATTAATAATGTGTGTCCTCCCTGCCAGACTGAATCATCAGAAACAATTATACAGAATCCAACTGACAGTAGTTATTATAAACTTGTGCAATGTGTTATAAATTGTTCTGTTTTGGGGTGATGAAAAGTGTAGGTCAATAAAGAATTATTTTGGTGATGAAGAGTTCTCCGTTACCAACCTGAAGAATAGAAATGTAAGATGGCATGGAAACTGTTACCAATTAATTACACATAAACAAGTGTGTGATAAGATACAAAAAAGTATACTGAGATGTTACAGAACATGAAGAAGAAAAGAGTGAAGAGAGCCATGTCCTTCACCACAACAAAGGATTGTAGTTACACGTGCCAATGTACCAGTTTGTGATAAATCCAAATGTTTCTTCTGTGATAAAGAGGATACCTACAAAGAGAAACTTAGTAAAGTTGCCACTGACAATGCTGGAAGTAATTTGAGTAATGCCATGCAATTGAGTCAAAACGTAAAAGATAGTGTTAGACTTAATGCTGCACTTAGTCCAACAGATGCACATGCAATAGACGTCATGTGCCATCTTAAATGCTGGGCCATGCATGTTACCAATGTACTGAGGAAAGAGAAAATAATAGAAGATGGTGATAGAATAGGTAACAGTATTTCGCAAACTGCTTCTAAAATTGATTTTTATTGGTGCCTTATCAGAAGCTCTAGCTGAAGGAAAAGTATTTAATATGAGTATTTTAGAGGAAACATATAAGTGTGTATGTTCTGCGAATGGTGTCAGTGAAAATGAAATAATGAATAAGAAAGTAATTGAAATAGAATTCTCAGAAGAAGGTATTGAGTTTATTCGCCCCCAAAAGTAAATAAGCGTCATAGAGTTTCAGTGAAATGCACTAGGGATGAACTCTTAGAAGATGTTAAAAGCGAAACTGACAATATGAACAGTGGGTTGTGTATTCTGTACCAAGTATCTGTTGTTCTTAGAAAGAAAATAACAAAGTGAAAGCGTTGGTGTTTCTGGAGCTGTTTTCCACTAGATATGAAGTAAATAATACCAGAAGAAGCGCAAACATTCTTCAAGTGATGAAAGTGTAACATATCAAGCACAGTAGAAATGAAACACCTTTACAAGTTTCTGTTGGTTTGACTCTTCATGGTTCAACTCGAAATGTTCCATGGGCTTCGTTGTTCTATTGATTATCTAAGAGTGTTACGACTGGAAACTCAGATTGCATCATGTTTAGAATTAGAGAGGATTTTGGAATATACCTTCATCAAGATATAGTACATGGAAGGCTTATACACTGTGCAGCAGATAATCTAGATTTTTGTGAAGACACAGTGGATGGTGAAATAACGCTACATGGCACTGTTATGTCAATATATCAGGTCAATAAGAAAAATGATAAATTCGTACCACTTTCTGATGTTCCCCAGAACCAAATCTTTACAAAGAGAGACCACATGATATATCATTGATACATGATGCAAAGCTAACTGATCTGGCACGGTTACTCTTACAAAAGAAGTTCATTTCAGAAGAAGATCCCGTAATTAATGAAGAAGAAATGGATGTGGATAATTCTGAGTGTTCACCAACTACTGTAACGTTACTGTAACGTCGTCTGGTACTAGTGCCTTTGTTAGCTTGTCGTTCTTTCTATTTTAGCTGTGTGTAGTTCGAAACGCGTTTGGTTCCACTGTATTTAGCGTGTTAAGAAAAGAAACTGAGAGACGAAACAAACACGTGTTGACAGGGCGATTTTGCCTGACCAGAGAGACCTTCTCAGCTCCCACTTCCAGGCTCCCGTTTTTGTGACTGGAAACGGGGTTCGTAAAACGGGGACTGTTGGGTAAATTGTCGGCGTCTTAATTCATTTTTTAAAAACGTACATATAGAAACATAGATACATGCATATAAACATTACAGTTACATCATCTCCAACTTGGTATGGCTACATGTCTTTAATAGGTGAAACAAAATCAGTGACGTAAGTGTCTATGTTACCTTTAATTTACCATTGAAATATTTAGAAAAAATCAATTCCTGTGTAGTTGCAGTAAAGTAGAAGTGACTGTAGACATGACGTTGTATATAAACATCTCAAGCAGCTAGAAATGGCACAAATAGACTGCCAAGGAAAATGGGTATTAAAACCGGGTGAACTGCACGTTATCATTGGCCAATTGCGTACAATTGGAGACTTTATTTGTGGAAGCGGTATTCCAGGACTGTGGGAAGTAATCTGTATGGCACAGCTACAGATCTCCAGATCATCGAAGGTAAACATGTTCGCAAAGGCTTAGACGCTCATATTTAAACTGTGTCTGCTCTTATGAGGCTAATACTTCAAATGTTTAGGAGCATATAGTAACGCATGTTTCAAATTTTCATAATACTTTAAACAAAGGAGAAGAAATTGACACAAAGGAAGCTCATCTTAGACTGATATATAATATGAAAAACCAGGATATTCTAGAAATAATGAGCCAGTATTCAAATTCACACGTAGCTACATGGATATGGTGGAAACGATGTTGCTCTTTGTGAAAGCAGTAAGAAGAACAGACTGGTTGCTTTCTTTAGCAGCTCTTAAATGTTCAGTAAAAAAAATGATTCTATGGATCGCGATAACTACGCGCGAATGATAACATTGTATCTGTCTGAAATGAGTGAACTGGTGACTCCAGACCCATTAAACTGGAATTAATTCTTAGAAGGAAATTTTAAATGCCTTTTCTTAGGTTTGATATTTCATTTCCTGATTTTTTTTGTGCTCTAATTGTGTGTTTTAATTTCATTATTTTCCGAATGACTTTTTTTGCAAACTTCTGCCTCTCCTTATAATCGAATTCGGGTTTGTTTTTTTTTATCGTTAGTCCTCACCAAAAGCTACCGTTGATAATTTTAAAGTAAGGAAGCCTAAAAAGAAAAAGAAAGATTGTTGCATTTTCTTTTTCTCACTGAAAAGGACACGAAATGCTGACCTAAGTGTTACATATGATTTTATGAGGCGATTGTACTTGAGAACCTGTTTTGCTAATCAAGAGTGACCTCGTTTAGGAAATTTGAATTTCAATGACTACAAAATACTCGAAGGCATGAAAAAACCTTTTCTAAAGATAAAACAAACAGTTACTCGTTGACACGTCGTTAGTCTCTTGCTGATAAACGACGCAATAAATGACACCGCAGCCTTGTAAACATTATGTCACTTCAATTGATAGAAGAATAAAATACAAAAATAATTATTTGTGTGTACATAACATGTACGCGATTTGTAACCAGGTACGTAACTGTTTACCTACGTCGATGTAACAAAAGATAAGTTCCTATTTCTCTATTGTTGCAAGAATACAGCATCTAAGTATAATGACGCATGCTCTTCTTGGTCTTATTTTTACAGTGAAACCTTTTTGAAGAATCTTTTTAATATACCTGCAATTGCTACAGATATCACGGAAAACACTCTTTTACAGTGCAATGGTGGGGTACAGTATAGAAAAAAAGAATTACCAATGACAGATGTGTTTATAATTTATAGCACTCACTCGAAAGCGAGAACAACTGCCTAATTAATCACTGCTAGATGTTCACAAATGTATATATCATCTTCATGGGCAAGTTTGAAGAAACCTACATCTACCCTGCGATCAAAAACGACTGCCTCTTTTACGCTAGATATATAGACGACATTCTCTTCATATACACAGGAGGAGAAGCTAAACTAAATAATTTCCTCACTCACATTAATTCTACACATTACTCCATTAAATTCGACTATGTTAAATCATCTGAATCCATCCCCTTCTTAGACACCCTCATATACATAGATAGTAATAGACAACTCTAAACCACACTTTAGACTAAACCCACCGACACCTATAATTACCTACACCCAAAATCGGCCCACCCTAAACATCTTAAGGATAATGTACCTTATTCTCAGGCACTTAGAATTAGAAGGATCTGTTCCGAAGACAATGAACTTAGGAAACATAATAACTAACTCACACTACGCTTCACTGCACGAGGTTACCCCCCACACCCTTATAGAAAAATAAATCAGAAGAGCTACCTCTATCCCTAGAGATGACACCTTAGTATTAGCTAATAAACAACAATCTCTCCGGTCTACACCTTATAACTAAATTCCATGGCACACTCCCTCCACTATCACAAATTATTAAAAAAACATTAAAAACTGAAGATATCTTCCCAGAATTTGGTTTACTATCCTACCGTAGACCACAGAATATTAATGACATAATAAGCTGTAACACGATAATAGATGATAAAGTCTCCCTCAGAATTAACCTCACTAAAACTATCAAATTTTGCCAACCCTGCAACAACAAAAAATGCCTATACTGTAACCTTCTAGTACACACCAATTCCTTCACTAGCTCCTAGAATGCACACAATGCACACTACAATATATAGGGAAGTCTGAATGGCCCTTTAATATGAGACTCAACAATTACAGACATAGAATTAAATCTACTAACCCGGTCTATTTACTTCCAGTTGAACAACACTTCCGCCTACCCAACCATAATTTCAGCAATGACACTAAATTCACCATCATCGTAAAGATAGAAAAGATTACACCCCACAAAGCTACTAAAATCCTCGAGAAACACGAACACTTATGGATAAAACTCCTACAAACTCTCTCCCCGAAGGGACTCAATATTAAATTGAATAATCTCAATAACTCCTAATTACTACCTCTATGATCATCACTGTCATCACCTTCTATGATACTAGACTCTATGACACTCACACACACACACCTGCCTATTAGTCCCTACCCATTGTCTTACCCTCCCACACGCATATCCCACCTAACAGTTACTACAACACCCCCATCATCATAACACTCTCATATTATTATTAATATACCCGCACCCAAGGCTTATAGACCCACCCACACACACACAACTCTACAATAATTATTATGAATACAACTTAATTATTGACCCTACTACAAATAATGGATTTTGACGAAGTCAACCCGACTTACCACCAATATGGATATCTGCACACCATATTCTTTCAACAATGTAAGTACCATCTATATCTGGTATAATCTATACTCTAAATAATACAAGGTACTTTTACAGGTGGTTAAAGCCATCCTTTACAATTTGTATCCCCCCCCATTCTTCCCTAAATAGTTATATACATTGTATATATATATGTATCTGGTCCTTATAGAATATACATATATAGGTGAGGTTTGTGGTTGTTTATTGTGTATTACTTGTGGGGGTGTATGCGTTTGGTTTGGTTGTGTCGTTGTGTTTGTATATGTATACAGTTATTTATATATATGTATGTATGCAAGTTTGTTAGTTTGTTAGTGGTTGATCATGTGTCTGCCTTACGTTT
>VCCN01003404.1:10944945-10959860 GCA_006491835.1 Architeuthis dux
CGTCTTTTGGCAGCATGCCGTGTTGGGGGTGATCAATTAAGATAATGGAAAGAGGCATGATTTCTCGCCTTTTGTTGGGCTGTGATCACTAAAGAAAAGTCCGATTAAATGCCTGTAAAGACCTCTATAAGTACATTAGGAAAGATTATTTATTTAACTGCTCTCAGTAATGTTGTTTTTGTTGGAAGGAAAATATCAAACGTCGTCGCTGTGAAATCCATACTGTTGATATAAACAAACTGTTGGCTTCAAATGTTAATATTCTTTTGGTCTTCAAATGATTTTATAGGCGCTTTTTTATTTACACATTTAGAAAGAATTGCCTGATCTTTGAGCAATTGTTACATTCATTGGATCCAGACACGCGTTCTCTTCTACGTAAACAAGAAAAGTTAACTAATTTATTTAAAAAGAGGTCTGTTTAGTCACTCAATAGAAACCGTCAAGTGACCAACGTATTTTGGCAGAATACTTTGGAAATTGGAAAAGGGGTGATCAATGAATAAGTTACTTCTCTCGCTTTTTGTTGGATCACTAAATCCGTATTTTTAAAAAAAAAAGCGTGATCTCTGCCAGACACAAACTAAGGGACCAATTTAACATGAACTCACATTGTAAATTGAACCATAAAAAACTTTTTTGGGTGGGTTCAAAAAACAATTTTTCCTAGACATAGTAAGGAGTAATATTGAAATTTTCAGCCCTCTATCTACATCGGTGCGTCCTGTGAACGTGACAGATACATACATACATACATACATACATACATACATACATACATACATACATACCAGGCACGTGCTGTCCGGGTAGGCAAGGTAGGCAATGCCTACCCCGTGTAAAATCATAATGGTTAATTCATTTTTAAAAAGTTAAAAATGTCTAATTCTTAGTAGGGTTGTAACTTAATGCACTAAATTCAATGTATAATTCAGTAAATTTTCATCTTAGATAGGCAGAATTATCCTGTGCTTTTAACTTCAACATATTAATGCACGTAACTATGTTAAAAAAAACACATGTGTCGTGTTTCTAGATACATTTAACAACGGCATCAGAAAGGCATTTGTAATTGTGCCTTTGGCTACAATGCGTCGGCTCTCGTCCTCAGTTTGTTGGAAGTGGGGAAAAGTAGCTACAAAGCAGAGGCAACGTATGCCTATGGTGTTTTAGCTTTTATACTGCCATTTCTTTTCTCCTGAGAAGATCTCATGTAAAAATAATATTTTTTACATTATATAGAACAAAGTTATCTTTTTTTTAAATTTGTGTTTACTTTTAAGAAAAAAAATCAAGTAGAGAATCAATAGGAACATTTTCAGTACCAAATTTACACTCCCATTTTAAAAGTATACTAAAATTCAAATAATTAATGAAATGTAATAAAATATTTGGTATTTATTTATTGATTTGTGAATTTTTGAAAAGGTACTCTGTAAAAAAATAGTGGAAATATTTTTTTTACGTAAGGACCAACACTTATTTAATTCATGTCATATCAGTAAATATCGAACAAAATCGAAAGGTATAAAAAAAGAATTAATTTTTTTTTTCTAAAATTATTCCGATGAGTGTTTATTAATGCCCTGAATTTGAAACATTTAAAATTTCAATATAAACTAAAGGACTGCTTACGTTTAGCACATTTTTAGTTTTACTTATTAAAATATATTATAGATTTACGGTGTGTAAAGACTTTTGTTGACAATTCACTTCATGAAGGTCGACAAACTGTCAACACTGAGTAATTATTCACTGCACGTGCCGGATACATGATGGTTGTCAACGCGCTAACGAGCACGACCTCCATTCTTTTTATAGATAAGGTACCTCCCTCCTGTGAGCTTTTAAGACATGCAGATCATTTGCAGATGTTTTTTCTCCAAATCACACAAGTGTTTGACACCACAATAGACACTCCTTGATTAACAGCATTGTAACCGGTATATGCTGTATTGAGATGCCAGGTTACACCTGACTGCGAACGGCAAACTTTATTACGCATTGGGCATGACAAGAATCCTGTCTGTCTTTTATAAGATTTTAATTGGCTTAACAATCCAGTCTTAAACAGCAGAACAAGACTGCAACGTGTGCATGTCAACTCTTCTGCTCCTCGACACAGAGGAAGCTCTCAGGAAGTTCTATCTTACGAGCTGTAAGAAGCAACTTCGTACAAGAGATGTTTCTAGTCTCCAGTTTAGCTCCTCTATCAAAGATCTGTTTTCTCGACGCTACAGGATCTGTTGCTAAGCCCTTCCAGTTCTCAATATCCATCTTCAAGTCCTTAAGATCATTTCTTAAACAGTCTGTATACCCTTTCCTGGGCTTGTGTTGTGGTCGTTTATGACCCACCAGCTCTCCATAGATATACGTTTGGGGGGAGCCGGCAACCATCCAGTCGTGACATGTGATCCACCCACCTTAGTCTACTTTTTATGAGATGTGCCTTAATGCTCTAACTCCGAGACTGCTCGGGTACCTCCTCCACGATACACCTGTTAAGAATGCGTATTGTTCTTAAGGGTATTGTTCTTAATGGCTTTGTTTGGCCTTTGAAGATGAATACTCCGAGAAATATTTCCTTGTAGAAATTGAGTAGTTTGGGTCACCATTGAAATGAAGTGTTGGTAATAGAGAAATGTATGCATATATTTCTAATACTGTTTGTATATAAACTTCGGTCAAACATACATGCAAAAGAAATATAAGCAAGGCAGATATTTTTCTATAAAATATAAACATTTAATTATAAACAAAAGAGAGTATTTGAGAAATAAAGAACATTCATGTTACAGAACATCAGTAATACAAAATGATTTATAAACACAATAATGAACATATGTAATTAAAGAATGCTGAATGGAAAGAGAAGATAAAAATGTGCACAATGAGAAATTAGCTTCAAAGCAAATTTAAATGATATTAAGAAATGGGTTTTACGTCTATTTAATGCAGATGGGCTTGGTGTGCGTTTAGACAATCGCGCTCTTGCATTTATACGCAAGGCGCGGACTTAGTTGTAGACAAGAACGCCGAAAGGCTCTTAGCTAGAAATGGCAAGCTATCTGTGTTAGTTCTATATCTTAAATCTTCCCGTGAGAGCTTATTTTAAGAGCTATCTTATTCTAACTTTGTGGAAAGATGTGTCTACGTTTATACTAAATCTATTGTAAATTTCGTATTTCTAAACTTAATGGAAAATATACAGAATATTATTTTTGTTCAATTTGGACACGGTAAAAAGTTCATAAATGAATAGTGCTGTTACACACATAAATTGTACAGTTGCAGTGTGGGATATATTAATAATATTAATATTAACATAACGGGCGATTCTTTCAGTTGTCTATAACTTTGAGAAGAGTCATTAACATACTAATCTAATCTCTTCTTCCCATCTTTGTTGTTGACGCAACGTTTCGGCCGATTCATTTTAAAGAAGGCCGTAGAATGAATCGGCTGAATGTGTCAACAACAAAGATAGGAGGAAGAGATTACATTGTCCTTTTAGTTATTTGTGTGTATGTCTAGATGCTTCGCAGACCATTTATACTAGTCTGAAATGGACACCAGTTGAGTTTCTGATCAGTCGGCTTGTTTATCCCCAGAACATATCTTTTAATCGTAGCAATACACACTGCGCAATACAAACTCCTGTTTATTTAATCTGTTGTTCGGGGCAACCTGTTGTTCAAATTGGTTAAACGAGTGACTTACTCGATATTTAAAAGCTTTACAATGGCGTTGCGTTTGCCAAAATCTATCCCCTTTGCCAAAATCGACGCCTCTATTTAAAAGTTCGCTTTACGCCATTACACTTTAACAAAGGTGATCAAGCCGCCATAGCCTTTAACTGTGTTTCTGGGCATCTGTTAGCAAGATATGTCCTAAGGTATTAGAAAAGCCTAAGAGATCTCGTAAGGGTTATTACGCTTAACGTAAAACTGGAGCTCTTGACTGCATGTTTGAGATTCGTTTAAACTTAAAGTTGCAAAAAAAAAATCTTTGCAAGCAAAAATATGTCAGGCATCCTTACTTTGAGAAATCTCCATGTGTATGTATGTATGCATGCAATTTGAGAAATCTCCATGTGTATGTATGCATGCACCGAGATAACTCAACAACTGGACATTGTATGACGTTGATATTCACCAGATATGTTCGTCAGCACACCGGTCATTGCATTGTCAAGTATGGGGTCGTTTGGCTCAGCGCTTCTCGATAAATCTAATAAGAAATAGATCTTTTATCTAAAATTATACATATGTAAGGATGACGTAATAATTTTTGTTTTGTTTTGATTATTAACGACATCATAAACATAAACATAGAACAGCGTCTCATTATGTTATGAAGTAACCGAAATACACCGAGGCGCTAGTTTCGTACGACGGATGGAAAATTATTTTACATTACAATTATGGCAAGCTGCTCCACACAACATAAAGACCGGCATCTTCCAAACATGTAACTTTTGAACGGGCATGCCCTAGGCTTACTATAATTTGAGAAATCTCCGTGTGTGTATGTATACACCGAAATAACTCGACAATTGGTCATTGTAATATATAGATCTTTTATCTAATATTATAGATCTATATACGTCACGAGCGTCGGTTTATAGATGGAAAGTGTAAGGATGACGTAATAATTTTCATTATATAATATAGTCTCTTAAAAATAAATAATAAATAGAGCTAAAATTATAGATCTAAATATAATACGTCACCAGCGTTTACGAGCGTCAATTTATTGATTTAAAATGTAAGGATGACGTAATAACTTTTGTTTTGTTTTGATTGTTGCTATTAACGACATCATAAACATAGAACAGCGCCTCATTATTGTATGAAGTAACCAAAATACGTACGATGGACGGAAACTTATTTTACGTGACAATTATAGCAGGCTGCCCCACACATCAATTAGTCCGGCCCCTTCCAAACATTCCCTAGTTTTTATTAAATAACAGTTCCTTGTTAAATTAATGATTTCTGCTCGGTGTGTCTGGGAGGGGGGGTAAGTTATATCATACAACACGATACAAAACAATTGTTGTGCGTGTTCGTGTTTTAAGTTAGGCCATACCACACGATACATCAAAACAATTGAAGAAGAGGAAGAGGATAAAACGCATGTTCAAAGCCAGCTGTAAAAAAACAAAAGAAATATTTGCCCACGTTGAAGTATTTTGGATAACAAAATGTCTTCCTGTTTATTGCATCAATTCTGATTAATTTCACATCTGCTGCTATTTTTCTCCTTTCCACATTTTATCTGCGTAGCTGAAGGGGGGAATAGCTTGAATCTATTTCGATGAAATGAACTGTCATTTTTGTGTTCGTTTTTTTTATTCCATCGAATTTTTTCCCGTTTCTCTGATAACGAAGGGTTTTAATCTAAACTACAATGCGATTTCAAATATATTTTTTATTTGTTATTATTATCATCTTTAAAAGTATATTCATATTGTTACGGTTGCCGGGGTAGAGCTGTTGTCAGTATTTTCTTATAATAATAGTTTAGGGCGTGGTTGATGTTAAAAGAGTCAAGGGTGAAAGGTACGGGAATGAAAATAGACATTGGTTGTTATTCAGGTTCAAGAGTAGGATTCCAGTGGGAGATTCGGAGAGAGCGGTGGGTAGAGAAATAGTCTGTTCAGGTTCCAGTAATTCTATTCGAATCTTACCAAATACATAAGAACTCTTTACTCCGGTAGATTTTGTTTAGGTTAAAATGTTGAAAACTGTCCAAGATTTACCCACGATTTCCTGCGTTTTGGATGCTTGTAAATGATTTATGTTTCACCACCAATGACTTGTTACGTGTCGAGAAAGACAATTGTTTAAACGCTGACCAATATCCTTTTTGTAAATGTATGTGGAATCCATTAGAGGATGTGTTCTAATCGTTGCCCTTTGATTCGTCCAGATTGTCCTGAATCATCTGATGAGATATCACACGAGAAATTTCTTTCTCCTGAGTTTTCTTAGATAGTGATGAATGCAGTGAAAGCAATGATTGTTCTGAATCATCTGATGAGATATCTCAGGGGTAATTTCTTTCTCCGGTGTTTTCTCTGATAGTGATGAAGGCAGTGAAAGCAATGATTGTCTGAGAATGACTGTCCTTTGTTTTGGATCTTCTTACTCCGGCAGTGGATCGGATAGTGATCCAAGATGATCTTAGATAAGAATGAAAGCTGTGAAAGCAATGATTGTCCCGAATCATTTGATGAGATAACACACGAGAAATTTCTTTGTCTTTGGTGTTCGTACTTTTGGATGGAATTGGATAGGGTTTCGATACAATTTGTAGATAATGATGAAGGCAATGCGGGCATTGATTGTCCCGGAGCTGCTGACGAGATATTTCGCTGCTATGCCGTCACACAAATATATATCGGTCCCAAGTGTTTAACAGATACATAAATAAACTGGTTAAAAAAAAGTAAGAAATGTAAACATTGGCACTGATTGAGACTACTAACCCAAGTTTCAAGCTACAGAGATAACGATTTGAAAATCAATTTCGAGCAGAGCTGAATGAATTATTTGCATAAATGGCTTTCAACTTGAACTGTATTTTAGGCAATTTGGACTAAATTGTTGTTTGTTTTATCACAGCGTTTTGGCCGCTGTACTCTTTGGTCTTTCTAAGGTGTCTGTTCTGCTTTGGAATGTCAACATGACAAAAAGTGGCGTGATGGTGAAATTCTCCAAGTTCACTGGAATCTCACAGGTTCAATGCGTGGGTCTGGGTAGGCAGCACCAGGAGCTCGCAAGCACAGGCAGGGGATGTGCCGTGTATGGGAGGGGAAGCACATGCCCCGTCGGGATAAGGCTTGGCATTACTCAGGGAAGGCCGGGGGTACAGCGTCTGAAACGTGATAAAAAAAACAACTAAGACGGGAAAATTAGTTCGGATGATTTAAAATACGATGATATTGTTGCAAGTTATGTGTTAAGCCTTACTTATTGTCGCTGTATGCATAATGTTTTTCCATCGCAATATAATTATTATTGGATCTATGGGTAGTAAGATTACATACGACACTAGATTCACTGTGTTTAAGATTATGTAGTAAGGTTTATGCATGCTGTGGGTAAGTATTAACCACTTCGGAAAGGCTGATGGGATATCTCGTGAGAAATTTCTTCTTTCTTGAAGCGGCTGACGAGATATCTCGTGATTCAAAACATGTCGTAGATAGTGATGAAGGCAGTGAAAGCAATGATTGTCCTGAATCATCTGACGGGATATCTCAAGAGAAATTTCTTTCTCCTGTGTTTTCTTAGATAGTGGTGAAGGCAGTAAAAGCAATGATTGTCCTAGAGTGGCTGACAAGATATCTTGCGAGACATTGCTTTGTTTTGCATCTTCTTATTCTGGCAGTGGATCGGAAAATGATCCAAGACAATTCTTAGATGACGATGAAAGCAGTGATAGCAGCGAGCGTCCTGAATCATCTGATGAGATATCTCACGGGAAATGTCTTTCGCATGAGTTTTTTTTTTAATTTGGAAGGGAATCGGATAGTGTTTGGTTCTTCGGACTCTAGCAGTGAATTGGATAGTGATTCAAGACATGTCGTAGATATTGATGAAGGCAGTGAAAGCAGTGATTGTCCTGAATCATCTGATGAGATATCTCAGGAGGAATTTCTTTCTCCTGAGTTTTCTTAGATAGTGATGAAGGCAGTGCCAGCATTGATTGTCCCTAGGCGTCTGACGATATATTTTGCTGCTATGACGTCACATAATTATATATATCGGTCCCAAGGGTTTAGCAGAGATATAAATAAATTGGTTTTAAAAATAGAAAGAAATGTAAACATTGGCACTGATTGAGACTGCTAACACAAGTTGCAAGCTACAGAGATAACAATTTGAAAATCAATTTCGAGCAGAGCTGAATGAAGGATTTTCATAAATAGCTTTCAACTTGAATTGATCAGAATGTAACAAGCAGAGACAGCAACTGTCTTTTATCAGAGAAACCCTTGATACTTAATTTCAAACAGGTCTGGTTAGTCACTCAATAGAAACCGTCAACTAGGATAGTTGGCGCCGACCTCTGGTGACCTCTAACGGTCATTTTAGGGTCAGGTCAATTTTGGCATTTTCAAATATCCGAGAGATGGCTGCACCCTACGGATTGCAAATTTATGTACGAGGGTAACTTGACCACAGGATTAACATAGGGGTTAGGTGTCAGTGGGGCTGACCTACAGGTCAATTTAGGGTCAAAACTATTTTTTCCGCCATAATTTGTAAGCTTGTATTTAAAGATTCGAAATGTCTTTTCACAGCATGTCTAGCACAAACTAAGGGACCAATTTAGCATAAAGTTGTATTGCAAATTGTCCCCCCCATACACACACACACTAAAAGCCTATTATGGGGAGTTGAACATAATAAGGAGTAAATGTTTTTAATTTCAGCCTTCTAGCTCCATTGAGGCGGCCTGTACGCGTGATACCTACATACGAGTAAGGCGGTTCCTAGGAGTGCACACTTTCATGTGTCCTCCATGAAGCAGCGTGTGCTTCGATAAAGGGACCGCGTGCACAGTTTGGCCCTACCTTGCCAAGATGTTCCGTTAATCGGCGGCAGAGCAGAATAGGCTAAGATGGTCGCAGAACAATCTTGTTGCTGCATACAGCACCTGGTATTAACAGACGGTCACCCATCTGGGTAATGATCAGACTCGACGTCTCTTAACTTCGGTGATCTTACGAGAACCGATATATCCAACGCGATTTGGCCGTACATACATACATAGGCAGCCAGACAGACCAACTTAAAAACTGAAGAAACCGGTTTCTAATAAATTGAACACTTTGAGATACGGACATTCGCTCTTAGTTCTCAAATATTTAGAATGATTAAGCGCTCATATTAATGGAATGATTAAGCGCTCATATTAATGGAATGATTAAGCGCTCATATTAATGGAATGATTAAGCGCTCATATTAATGGAATAATTAAGCGCTCATATCTTGGCAAGAACATTATTTTGTAATGACAGCGAGTCATTTTGGAATCATTACTATAACAATTGTTTTGTGACTATTATTCAGGGTGCTCTAATTAATGCTTTCCGGAAAGTGTTTAGCCATTTTTTAAATCTCGAGAACCGGTTGCGCGACCTTGGAAACCAATCAGAGAGAACCTTACTGCGGATGCATGGACAGACACTCTTCCGTGGAGTTACTCGGTCGGCAGTGAGGCGCCATTGTGTGAGCTTGTGTATTGTGTCGCCATCGCATTCATAATGAGATTGTGTTGTTTGGCAAAACATCGCATCACCCAGGTTTGTCAGCCGCCCACCCCCGTCCAGATTTGGCTCCCTGCAACTTCTGGTGTTTCCCAAAGCTAAAATCGTCATTCAAAGGGGGTTGATTTCAGACCATGTACGAGAGGAGAACACGCCGGGGCAGCTGGTGGCGATCCCGAAAGAGGACTTTGCAGACTGTTCTGAAAATTAGCAAGTTTGCGTTCACTGCACCCTAATTCTAACTCTCTTCTAACCCTAGCTATGAGTGAATGGTAGGGAAGACTGGGCTCTTCAATCTTGGTTGGTAACAAGTCTAGGAGAAGGTCAACTCTGAATTTAAACTGGTAAAGTCCGCCCCCTCACTGGACACGATGGATTGCGCAGAGGAAATCAACAGTTGATGAAATGGTCAGAGAAGCAACAATCAGCAACGCATTGTGGAACGCGAAGAGTACGGCCTGACATAATGAACGCCTTGGTCATCCACGACATTCCGGTCTGTCTCCAGTCGTCCTGACTGTGTTGTGCCTCTGGACCCAAACACACAAGGACCACAGAATGAGGCTGACGACGTGCGTAACTCTGACTGTAAGGTCCCAAGTGGTGTACTTTGAAGATGACTACGACACCATTGCCCTAGGTAGGCTATATTTTCGTTAATATTAAATGGTTGAATACTTTCAAGACAGACCTTGTGATTTAAATAACAACACTGGTACAAAAACAATCACATTGTGTACAATTTTGTACTCTGAATTTTATAAATAACTAGATGTATATCTTATCAAACTGGTAAACAAAGTGACAAATAAAGGTTCGTTGTTTTTATGTCTGGACTTTGTTATCATATCTTGGATATTTCGAGGTCACTTTTCCCAGTTTTTATGTAATATGGGCGTTTAGTAAATATACTGACTGACACTTATCTGTATGTTTATTTTAAAACTCTATTTTTAAACATACAAATAAATATATACATTTATTAAAAAAACATCTATTCATCCAATCTTTTAATTTAACTAAAACAAGCCTGGTTGCTGCAGGTTCAAACTCCACTCCAATTCTATTCCGACTGAAGATTAATGCAACTTTTGTATTGTATATATAATAAATAAATTCGTAGACTTGTTAATTCAGCTCTGTTGGTCGTGATTTCAAATAACGGTAGGGAAATGTTAATTTTATATATAGGCTTGCTTTAACGTGACGTGAGAGACTAACAGTGGAGAGATTACTCCCCTAAATTAAATGAGGGCTGTTGTTGTTGTTAGCGGGGGAAAACAAAGTCAACTCAAACTTAGACTGGAGTTTGACAAAATCTATTCCAACTAAACCAGGTCTGATCACCAATAAAGTTCAAACTTAGCGACATGTGAGATTGAGTGGATCTCAATGAAAATTAGGTGAGGGTTGTCGTTGTTGTTGTTAGCGGGGGGAAACAAAGTCAACTCCAACTTGGACTGGAGTGGAAACAATGGGTAGGCAAGAACAGATTGGGTAGCAGGTGGGACAGTTGGCATGGACCTAGATTTTAAAGGGGCCTATCCCCCCTGGTAGAGGAAACTATTGTTGTATTCACTGCTTCTTACACTATTATCTTATTAACATTTTGAATAAAATTGCTTGCCATTACCTTCTTTTATAAATTGTTCTATTTTTTTTTAATTCTGTTCTGTTACTTGTAAATACATCTTATACACTACATGTACATGTATATACCCATACATAAATCATAAGTATTCAACATTGATTATAAAATACTTAATGAACAGTTTGAAATGAGTCCTATATTTCCCATCTGGCCTGGGCTTATTACCAGTTTTGCATAGGTGTGACAACGGGTAAGAATTAGGAAAAATGGACTTTAAAAATCACATGGCAATATATTTTCTCTTGGGTTTCATTCTCCGAGCATTATGACCAATCTTAGGCTTTATAAAACCTGGTAAGCAAAATATGAGTAATACTGTTGAATAGTTGGGACACCACTCCACGACAACTATCACTGCAGACGTTATCCTTCTACTACTTTACTATCAGACAGTCAAAAGTATATAAAATGTGGAACAGGGGTGTATTTTGTACAGCGTATTGGGTTGTGAGCCATGCCTAGAATACAAGGTACTATAAGATCAATTACGAAAGTTGCGAGTCAACCATTGATAGCAGTCATTACAACAAAGCTATGGCTCAAGGTTCCATACATTAAAGGTTTATAATGATTGGGTTATAAACACTGTAGGTTCTACTTTAACTCTTCACTACATTATTGTGTTTGTTGGTGGTGCGGGTGGCCAAACGTTTAGCAGCACAGAAAATGGAATCAGCGAGACGAGTTCAATCTCTGGTTGCGACAGTTTGCATTCACTTTGCAGACTGTTCCGAAAATTAGAAGGGATGCTGGGATGTGTAAGGTCCCACGGTTGTGTTCACTGCACCCTAATGCCCTCTCTTCTAGCCCCAGCTATGAGTGAATAGTAGGAAAGAGTGGGCTCTTCAACCTTGGTTGGTAACAAGTCTAGGAGAAGGACAACTCTGAATTTAAACTGGAAAAGTCCGCCCCTTCACTGGACTCGGAGGGTTGCGCAGAGGAAACCAACAGTTGATGAAATGGTCAGAGAAGCAACAATCAGCAACGCATTGTGGAACGCGAAGAGTACGGCCTGACATGATGAGCGCCTTGGTCATCCACTACATTCCGGTCTGTCTCCAGTCGTCCTGACTGTGTTGTGCCTCTGGACCCAGACAGACAAGGACCAGAGACTGAGGCTGACGATGTGCATAACTCTCACTGTAAGGTCCCAAGTGGAGTACTTTGAAGATGACTACGAGACCATTGCCCTAGGTAGGCTATATTTTCGTTAATATTAAATGGTTGAATACTTTCAAGACAGACCTTGTGATTTAAATAACAACACTGGTACAAAAACAATCACATTGTGTACAATTTTGTACTCTGAATGTTATAAATAACTAGATGTATATCTTATCAAACTGGTACACAAGTGGCAAATAAAGGTTCGTTGTTTTTTATGTCTGGACTTTGTTATCATATCTTGGATATTCCAAGGTCACTTTTCCCAGTTTTTATGTAATATGGGCGTTTAATAAATCTACTGACTGTCAATTATCTGTATGTTTATTTTAAAACTCTATTTTTAAACATACAAATAAATATATACATTTATTAAAAAACTATCTATATCTATTTCATCCAATTTATTAATATTACTAAAACAAGCCTGGGGACTTTTGTATTGTATATATGATAAATAAATTCGTAGATATATAAGACTTGTCAATTCGGCTCAGTTGGCCGTGGGGAAATGTTAATTTTATATATAGGTTTGGTTTAACGTGACGTGATAGACTAACAGTGAAGGGTTTACTCCCCTAAATTAGACGAGGGTTGTTGTTGTTGTTATTATTATTATTATTATTATTATTATTATACTTCTTTTTTTCTATAATGTTTATTTTTGCATCCCGTAGAGCCGGGTCCAAAGTATGGCCTGGGGCGCTATAGGGGAGTCTTCATTTAATCGACAGCACTTTCCGTGGTATGTGAGCTGTTCCGAGTAGGGCGACCTTTTGGACTACATGGGTGTTGATGTTACCTGGGATACGGTTGGTGAACTTTTCCGTTCCCTTCTTCACCACAAGTCCTAGAGCTTCGATGACCACTGGTGTTATGGTGGTGTTCATGTCCCGCATCCTGTTGATCGCGATCCCCAGGTCCTTGTACTTGGACAATTTCTCCGTCACTTTCACGGAAGTGTTTCTGTCAGATGGTATTGCTATGTCGATGAGTATGCACCTCTTTACTTTTCTGTCCTTGATAACGATGTCAGGTCTATTCGCTCTTATTTCTCTGTCAGTTTGGACGGGCATGTCCCAGAGGATGGTGACTTCGTCGTTCTCAATGACAGTGTTAGGTTGGTGCTCATACCATCTTTCAGGTGTTTTAATCCTGTATTTCCTACAGGTCTTCCAGTGTATGTATGCCTCTGCCTTGTTGTGCCTGTGGGTGTACTCGGTCTTTGCCAATTCTGGACAGAAACTATTATTCGATGGTGATAGGATCTGGTTGCGAGGCTTTGGTCTTGTGCAGCGATGATCAGCCCCTGCTTTTCTGCTTTCAGTTCGGTGCTCCTCAGCCACTGGTGTGTCGATTGTTGGACTACATTTGCTTCTCTCTCCCTTCTAGGGTACTTCCCGTGCATTTTTTCCCCTCCCATATTTTTTGCAGTTGTTGTTGGCCATGTTGTCTTGTCTTCTGCTTTACTCGTTTAGTGTAGCTGGTGGTCGCCTCTTTTTCTATTGGAAGTCTCCTGAAGTACTCCTTCATAGTTGAGTGCTGTATGCCATCTCTTTCGTTCACCCCTAGGTACTTGTATGTGTCATCCCGGTTCAGTCGCTTGATCGTGGTGTTGATGTCAAGGTCTATGTCCACAGTTTTGGTCATCTTTCCTCTCCTGAAAGTGGTTTTGGCACACTTTTCTATCCCGAACTCCATCTTGATGTCATCGCTGAAGGTCTTGACAATGGTAAGTAGGCCTTTTAGTTGGTTGTCGTCCTTGGCAAACGTCTTCAGGTCGTCTACGTAGAGCAGGTGCTTCAGCTTGCCGTTCTGCGTTGCGTACCCATAGCTGCTGCAGTTTAGCAGGTTGCTTAGAGGCGCTAATGCTAAGCAGAAAAAGCAGAGGTGATAGCGAGTCCCCTTGGAAGATCCCACTTCTGATGTTGATCGATCTCGATGTTAGTGACCAATCTGCATGGTTGAGGTTTAACGTAGTCTTCCAGGTTTTCATGCTCTCCGTGATGAATTTGATCGTTTTGGGGCATACTCTATAGATCCTATCCAGGAGTGTGGCACGCTGTCTCTATCCAGGAGTGTGGCACGCTGTCAATATAGTCGATAGGTTCTTTTCCCTCGACTTGGCCTCTTGCAGAATCGCCTTGTTGATCAGTAGCTGGTCCTTGCAACCGTAGCTTCCTTTCTTGCACCCCTTCTGTTCTGGAGTTGTTTGCATCGAGGAAGCTGTAGATCCTCTCCGTGATGATGGAGGTGAGGATCTTGTACGTTGTTGGTATGCAGGTAATGGTCCTGTAGTTCTTCGGATTCTGTGTTTCTTCTGACTTTGGGGGCAGGTACGCGACTCCCCATGTAAGCCATTTGTGATATTTCTCAGGATCCTCGAGTATGTCATTGTAGGCCCATGTGAGGTCTTCGTGGATGCTGGGTAGGCTCTTGATCCAGAAATTAGCGATTTTGTCAATCCCTGGTGCTTTCCAGTTTTTAGTCTTGTTAATGGCAGCAGTGGTCCCTGTGATATGGATGTCCGACCATTTTTGCGTCTCTACGTGTTTGTAAAGGCCCTGTTGTTGTTGGATCCACGAAGCTCTTTCATTGTGAGACTTGTTGCCTTCCCAGATTTCACTCCAGAACTCCTCAACCGCTTCGGTAGTAGGTGGTACGCAGACGTCTATCTTCTTTTTGTCCAGCGCCAGGTAGAGTATTTTGGTATCTTCTTTGAAGATTTTGTTTTGCCAAAAGAACTTGCTTCCTTTCTTTATGTTGGAATCTGTTTCTAACTCACTCTGGAGTGATAGTTGACCACGCAGTTTTTTT
>VCCN01003404.1:10965466-10988040 GCA_006491835.1 Architeuthis dux
ATAATTTGAAACAATTTTCTACAGCTACAGTAGCTTGTTTATATGAGGCAATCGTATTTATTTTTATTTTTATTCAGATTTTTTGTGTTATAAAATACATCTGAAAAATAATTTGTTGTTAAATCTAACCAGCAAAGTTATAAATTTGATATATGTTGTGGAAATGCATACAAAAAGGCAAATCAGTGTTACTAAGCAAAAAAACATCTGTCAAGCGGATGTATTTTCAAATGATGAAAAAATTTGCCCTAAATGCCCAATGTGACATATATGTCACATTACAGATCAAGACAAACTTCAGAAATGTGGTCCATTTGGTCTGTTTCATATCCCACATAATTTTCCCTCAAGTAGAAATGGGTCCGGGTTCTTATGGGTTAATCATTGTATGTGGTTTAGTCGAACTGTTTTATGGTATGACCCTGGAAAATATGGTCACCTGATCAAAGGAAAGCAACTCCAAAAGATGAGATTTTTTTTAAAAATGAACGTCACGTGACAGGTTGCGTGGGACAAAACGTCCGAAAAGATGTGAAAAAATGAAACTTGAACGCCGAAAATAATCCACCTAAACCACACATACACATACACATACACATTCATTCAAAATACAGACAAGAAATGTCGTATTTATTATTTACTTGTTTATTTGTTATTTACATAAAAAAGATATGGAAATAAATTATTTACGAATTTTAGTGAGAAACTCGGCGTTGTACATTTTTTTACAAGTTTTCCAATATTTGGAGATTTCTGAGATGTTGCAACTCGTAAATTGTCTTCGAGGTGATAATCTGTCAATCTTAACCTTGTTTTTAATTTTGTGATTTTCATTCGAGAAAAAGGTTGTTCACATTTATAAGTACTGTTACGGACGACCGGCCCAGAATGGCTAACCCACATGAAATGCGAAAATAAGGCTTCCTACTTTTCGGCTGACGTCACAACTCAGCTGCTGCTGATGTTAGCTAGTATAAGTAGCCAGGCTCAAACCCCTAACTTCACCGCCCACTTCTATCTTTCGGCCAGTGCCTGCACGCAAAATCTTCGCTCCTACTCTACCAACTTCTCTTCATGGTCCGTTCCGTATGACTTCATTTTGTCTCTAGTTGTCTCAGCCAAACATCTCCCAGGCGCCGACACGCACCTCTGCTTCACTTCGCCTCAATCTACACTCTATGTTTGCATCACGTGACCTCGATTTCAGGACAATGGCGACCCTCACAGCCTCCTCAAGCAGCAAACACGTGTGTGTGGCCACTTGTTCCAGCTTATCCCCCATTTTTAGGACTCAAAGACTTTTTCGTGCTACACCGGCTAAACATGCAAACAACGGCCCTTTTCAGCAACAAAGTCTCTCCATACTAAAATGCACACCAGCCCTTTTTAGGGCTAAAGAAAGTCTCCTCATCCCCTTTCTATTCCACACACCAGTACATCCATTCAGCATACCACGTACATAGCCATAAACTAGCCGACCACCATCACGAATCGCTAAAGTACTACCAAACATGGTGGCATATCTTCTAGCGAAGCACACCATTTTGGGGTAGTATTCTTCAGGAGAGTCGCATAAAACTGCAATAAAGTTCATCACTCTAAAGGTGTGCTATTCTTTCAATATGAGCATTAAATGGATTTGCAAAAAGGTTAAAATCAACTACTCTATCTTTGAAGTTATTAAATCTGGAGCTCAGTTCTTTGTCCAAGTAAAAGAATACATTTCATGAATTAACTGCTTTTCCTTTTTGTAAATTTAAATTAATATCATTTAAATGGATGGTAATATCTACGAGAAATGGAAAATCACAAATCCAGTTATTATTCTTCAGCTCGGGGACGAATTTACCTTTCATTTCCAACAAGGCGCATACTTCTCTGAGGCTATAAAAACGTTGCTTAGACAACTGTACAATAGTATATCAGATCACCATACGCAGATTCAAGTTCTTCTAAAAATTCTTTAAACTGGCGATGGTTAAGTGTTCGGGATTTTATTAAATTGATGCTTGAAACAACGACACGCATAACATTTTCGAATGTTATCTTGGCACATAAATTCTCTTGATCAATTATGCAATGAAAGGCTGTAAAGTCATTGTCTGCTAAATTTAAAGAATATAATTCTGATTTTAAATTAGAAAAGAAAAGCCTATCTTAGGGCCCCGTCTGTTGATACACTGACGAGTCTTTCAAGGGAGAGATTCAACTTTGTTATTGCTTTCTTTACTTTTTCATAGATATTGTTTCCTGTAACGGTATCTTTCATTGTTTTGAACATAAAGCATTTCTTCAGTGATATTAAAGGCTTCATCAATATGAAAATTGCACATATGAAAATTGCAAGTTGAGCTGAATCTGATACATCGGTATTTTCATCGATAGACCGTGAAAATGAATTAAATTCTGATGATTTATTTGTTAGAGTACCCTCGATATCGGCTGAAATGTCTTCAACCCGTCTCGTTATTGTTCTGCGAGAAGAGCTAATATTTTCAAACATTTTTACCTATTCCGGCACAAAAGTTTAGCAAAAGCATCCTTTCACAAATTCACCGTCAGAATAATGTTTAGCAACCTTTTTGCTAACAACATAGCTCGCATGCACAATTTAGTATTTAGGCTACCGATCTGTTTCTTTAGTGTTTCAATTTTAAGCTTTCTGATATCTGCTTTAAATAATAATAATAAATGCGCCCTTGCTTTAAATAATAATAATAATAAATGCGCCCTTTCTCGTGAACCTCAATACTTAAGTCCCCACTGGACAAAAGCGCTTGAAAACATGTGCAATCAATTTCAGTAAAAATATAAGGCCTATTAAAGAAGAGTAAGAAGAAAAACACGGGGTAAGAGCTAAAGTTACGAAGTGTATTTATTTACTGAGTTCATATAATTATGAAAGTCTTGAAACAAGAACGTTTTTATTTCTTATTCAAAGCTTGCTAATGTATGTATGTTTCGGATACCATAGGCTAAATGATACCAAAGTATGTGTACTATATAGCTGAAACTCCTGCGCCCATGAGTGATATTCATAAAAATATATCTGAATTTATCATACCCGGAGTTAAATTCTTCAAATGCGGAGTGGGCTTCAGAACATATTAGGCACCTGGGTTTGTTTTTACTTCAACAAAGAAGTAATCACATGTCCACTTAACTTGAAATGTTCTCATTTCTTGAAAAAAGCTTCCATTTTTTAGATGGAATTTTAATAAAACGTTATTTTTCTCATGAAATTAAGCATGCCATTCAGAAAATCAAAACGGCCACATGCGAAGTTTGCCGATGACTGGAATAAATGATATCCGATGGCCGTACAATAGCAACTTAATACAGTCGAATACTTTCAAGGAATATAAAAGACGAGCACGCACAAGCGCACATATATGTTATCATAGCTTAGATTAGTTTTTGGCACAAGGCCATAAACATGGGGTATCCAGTGAGGATCGAACGCACTACTGAGCAGTGAGCATAGCTTGGTAACCATTACACCACGATGAGGCTCACACATACACGTACAGTGCGCCACAGAGCTATAAACTCAGATGAAAGTTTCCAAATCTCAGGCAAAGATTTATTATTTGCATCTCTTCTAATACTATCCGAAAGTCGCTCATCTGTGTGTGTTTCTGTATGTATATCTGAATGTCTATCTGCAATGAGCATTACGGTCAAACTAAAAGTCCCAGGGGTCTGATTTGTTGCATGGATATTTTTGTTTAAATTTAAAATACAGTGTACACTTTTTAAACGAATTGTTTTACTATTATTTTCGATTAGAGAGAGATAACGTTTATATGTGTGAGTGAGAAAGAATGTTTATATGTGAGGTAGAGAAAAAAAAGTAATCTCGCTAGCAGTCAAAAACGAGAAGATTTTCTCTCTTATAGGTCTAAAGTTAGGGGAAACATTTCACCCCTTTTAGGGGTCAAAATAGAGGGGGCTTTTGCCGCTTAGAGGTCAGAAACGGGGAGTCGGAATTTCTTTTCCTTTTAGGTGTCAGAATCGGGTTGGCGCTTTGTTTTTCTCTTTTAGAGGTCAAATCGGATGGGTGGATTTTTTTCTCCCTTTTATGGGTCAAAATAGGGAGGGGTATTATTTTTTCCCATTGTTTTCACGTTTTATAAGGATAAAAACAAGAGGGCTGATATGTGTTCCTCTTTTTATGGGTTAACATTCGTGGGGAAGTTTTTGTTTTCATTTCAAGAGTCAAAATCTCTATAAAATATCATTTGTTTTCCTGTGTTTTTATATTTGAAGTTATTTCTCCCCGGGCAACGCCGGGTAACCCTGCTAGTCTTTTAATAAATCATGGGTGCATTTGGCATTATCCTAAGTTATACACATACTTAGCTTAACTAAAAGAATTGAAAAAGGGTTCAAATTGACTATTTAGATCAGAGATATCAATCTGTTAATTGAAAGGTTCTTCAAAACTTTAAACTCATAGCTAATTTTATTGTTTTATGGGACATGTTATTGAATTTTTTGCTGACAAATGTTACTGTTAATACTTTGCTGAATAGCCATTATTATTACTTACTTGAAAAATCCGATATGGCAGGCTTTGAACCAAACGACGAAGGAATTCATCAGGTACTTCATTCCAAGCTGCTAAGATTACAGTTTTGAGTTCCTGCATCATATTAAATTGCCTTCTACCTTCAAAAACATTCCTTGCCAACCATTCCCATACCTTTTCAATTATATTGAGATCGGGGATGTTGGCCGGCCAGATCAAAACGTTTACACCTTGCGCTTGGAGAAATTGTTGGGTGACTCTTGCAGCATGAATAGATCCATTGCCATGCTGAAACATGAACTGTGGGCCGCCAATCCGAATACCTTCCGCCTTTATTAGCAGATCCACGTATCCTGTCGCGTTTAGACGCCTCTCAACAAACTGGAGTGTCTACCACACCCACTAGCACGCTTTGAAAAGGTTCCCTTTGGTAATCGTGGGTCATGCCAGTAATACTGAAAGTAATATGGGCCATCCAGGTTGAACTTCTCATCTGCTCAGAGGACCCTCTGCCACTCCCTTCTGTACCTGAATCCTGACTGTATGTCTGATGGTCGCTTTGTGAACTTGAACCCGTGTTTGCCTTCAGACGAGCCATGGACTGATTGGGGTTTTGCCGCAGTGCTCTGATAAATGTCCTCTCATCACGATCGGACATCTACTTGGGTCTACCACCTCTGTTCTGGACCGCGCAAATAATTTTTCACAACTGTCTGACTTCAGTGAATTTGTTCAGTTATTGCACGTTATGATAGTCCCTGAATCCGAAGTTCAAACGTCCTACCACGTTCGAAATCGGACAGCTTTGGTCTCCATCCCATACTTGACGCCGTTTTTAACAAAAACAGTAATCGATAAATAGAATGTTGCACTCTTTATATCACACCAATTGTCGACGAGTGTAAAGTTCAGTTGTAATACAATTTATTCAATAATTAAAATTCGGTTAAAACAGCTCAACTCATGAGCACTGCTCACCTTTTTACTATTGGACAGTTCTTTTCAAATGACCAACCCCGAAAATCTAAAACAGTAATCGATTATTCCAGATAATAATGAATTTATGCAATCTTTTAAACTTGGGTATAAGATTTTGTGGTGCACTTTATGTTGACGTTTAGGTGTTGTTTCTGAGTAAGACTAATACTCTTTAATGAATCGATGCAAACATACATAATTGGATTAGTATAAACTTTACAGTATCGTCCTCCCTCTCTTTATCTAATATATCTTCGTTTAATTTTACTTATCAATAAGTATAATAACAACATGGTGGTAACATGACAAACGATGGTCCAAGGCACCAGTAACTTTAAATCTGTAACTTTCCCAAGATTTAACAGAAAATACTAGGGTCGGTCAAGAAGTAATGTGTGTTCTTTTTTAATTACAACAGATGTAGTAGTAGAAGCACACAAAGCATACTAAAATGAACACAAAAGTCTCATGATTCCAAATCCAGTCCTCAACATAGTCTCCTTCCTTCTCAATCGTGGTATTCTACTTTTGAATGAGGGCATGTATATCTGCCTCGTAGAAGCTTCTTAGCTGCTTTCTTAGCCATGTCACCTCATCATCATTGCAGAACCACTGTCCTCTGAGTTCCTCCTTCATGGTTCCAAACAGATGAAAGTCAAAGGGTGCCAGGTCAGGACTGTAGGGTGGATGAGGCATGGTTGTCAAGCCATGCGCTGTGATTGCTTGTGTGATCTTTAAGTCGCTGTGAAGCCTTGCAAAAGGACATCACTCATCTTCAAATGTGGCCCAGCTCGAAGAAGCCTTGCTCTGAGTTTTGACAATGTGCTCACGTTTGAGTTAGAATTGATGGTGGTGCCATTTGGCATAAACTCTAACAGTATGACTCCCTTCTGCTCCCAAAACATAGTGGCCATCACTTTCTCCGTTCACTTCAGTTTCTCCTTTCTCTCTAGGATTGCCATTAACTCTACTGACCCATCTCCTTACATCAAGTGCAGCCTTTCCATAAACATTCACTAACCTCTGGTGAATGTTTGCAGCACTTTCTCCTTCAAAAAACAGAAATTCTACAACAACTCTTTGCTTTCTACGTGTGTCCAGAGGGGCACCCATTTTAAGAGGTTTATGGGTAGGAAAAAAAAGGTAACTCCACAATTTTTTCTCCTGAGCTTCTAGAAATTTTATGGTTTATAGCTAAAAGACTAATACTTTTAAAATTAAATTAAAACAAGCATTACTTTTTGACCAACCCTCAGATATTGTGTACGAGATCGAATTATCAATCCTTGTGACTCACTTCTTACTTTCATATTTTAATATCAGGCTTTATTATGAATTCACTACTCATTATTATGTGCTATTTTCCCCAATTACCTTTTAGCATGGGCCGGTCACGTAATGCCAGACAACATCACAAATAGCAGTTTGGTATCCAAGGGCACAGAAAGGGAAGAGAAGACCGTCGATGGGACAGAATCAACTGATGATAAAAAGCAACGAGAAGAAGTGGCAAACTAGAGCCAGAAGCAGAAGCAAATGGCTCGGGATGATCGGCTCGCAAGCTGAGGGACCGATCGGATGAAGGACCTTTAAGCTGATTAATGATTAAAATTCGAATGTATCGAACGCAATAAAAAAAAACATAAACCTAGTGTGGAACACGTAAAATAACCTTCATTTTCTATAACTTCTCTTTTCGTAAAGTAGTAAAATTATTTTTGTCATTGCTACGCATCAATTATTAATTTACTGTAGTATTTAATTTGTAAAAGATTGATGATAAAAAAACGCTGTCAACAGTTTTAGAAATTTGTTTTACACCATAAAAAGTAGTGCAGTCCCTCCTACAGAACAAGTTGTATTACTTCATTTTTGCACCCCATACTCCAATGACTGTGGTCCCACATTCCAAGCAGTAATTATTAATTTATTTGAAAACAATGGAAGGTCATACAATGAAAATGAATTCGAAGTAGTAATTATTATTTTATTGTTATACATTTCAAAGCGTAACATACCATTGAGAAATGTACAAAAATATATGGTCAAACCATTGTCGACATTTCTGTTGTACCACGTTTATGATTAAGATTAGGGATAGGTTTAGGGGTAGGGTTCGGTAATTCGGGACCACAGTCATTCGAGTATGATTTGCGAAAATAATGCAGTGCTACTAACTCTATTTTAGGGACCACATTACTTAACTTGTATCCTTAAACTATACTTACTTAGTTCTTATACAAACAGCCGATGCGGTCGACATAGTTTTCTATGTTTATTGTTTAACACTGCGAAATATAATAATGTAAATAGTACATAGATATTTATTTCAATTACAAATAGTGTTAATACATATTAAATTTCAAGAATGATCTTAATCGGGATTTTCATTGAAAATAATATTCATTCTTGATAATAAATAAAATCAAAACAAGTGATCACTTTCAGTCTAATTTTGATACTAATAAATAATAATCATTTATAAAAAGAAACCAAAGTATTTTGTCTTTTTCCCCCCCAGTTTGTATAGATAAAAAATAAATAAATAAGTAATTTTAAAAACGAAGGGAATGACGCACAATGCTTTCGAAAGTGAAAGTACGATATGCCACTCAATATTTCGCCGATTCTCAGATCTATTCCGGTTTTTGTGTGTTAACTCCTGTTAATAATAGTACCTATTATTATTTATATTTATTTATTATTTATTTCACACATTCGCATGTTTAGACCAGCCGGTGGTTGTTGCTGGGGATCGAGTGACAACAAGTCTCTACCAGCACCTAGTCTTGCCAACCCAAACTCTGTCATGGTCTATTAATATTCATTTATTTGTTTATTAATTACTGTATTATCAACAGGGGTTAGCATACAAAAGGCGGAGCGGATATTGGGCTCAACGAAATAAAGAGTGGCGTACAGATATCGAAGAAGTACCAAACTACTTGATAATTTTTTGCAGTTAAAATCCTAGTTTACACACACGGCAAATATTACTTTAAATCAAAATTATTGAATTTTACATACTTTAGTGTTCTACACCGTATATTATTATTATTTTAAACATTTTAATTCCGAAAAAGACTAAAAGCAACCCTGAAAGAACCCTTTAAATGAACCTGAATCCACGGTTAAAAATTAAAATGTTTTGATAATTCCAAATATGCCATTTTGCGTTAACAATAATAATTTAAAATTGTATCTTCTATTGTTTTAGTTTTGAGTTCGACTATTTCAAAATCTACGTAAACATCAAATTTGTTATTTTCAAAACAATCCCAAAACTTTCGTTAATCTTTAATCGTTAGCAGTGGAACAGTCATTGAATTTAATCAAGAACAAGTTAATTGAGATTCAATTCAATGTAGTTTGTAATTAATTGTTAACTGAAGGCTTCTATTTACACAACAGTCGCATTAAAATTAAATCTAATTGTAGGGTATGGTAATAAAAAGGTCCCTTGAAAACATTATTTCTCGTATTCCGTGTGTGTGTGTGTGTGTGTCAGTGTGTGTGTGTAAGTCCTTGTAAATAACTCGTGGAATCAATTTCTAAACTCATTGTTTTTGTTTTTATGAATGGTACAAATTAATCTTTCAAATAAAAATTAATCTTTCAAATATTTTGACAACGTTCTAATTTTCCAAAGTTTTGTAAACAAATGCTTAAAAGTGAAATTTCAATAATTATAAACAATAAACATAACCATTAAACAAGAAACGTATTACAGCAGTCATAACATTGCCAAAAGAAAATACTATGTGTTTATGTTTACTACTACTAGAGGGGTGAGTAGAGTCACATGGCAATGCTTGCTTTTTTAACGTTTTGGGGTTTGTTTTCTTTAAGAGGATTCATGCCTATCCCAAGGGCATCAGTGCCATGTCAAATGAACGTAAACGGCCTCGGGGAAAACACGCCAATTCCGCTTTTCACCGGTAACCGTTCACAATACTTCCTCCATACTAAGGCATAGGCATACCAGGCATAGCAACTAAAAAGCTGTTCACACCCATATACCCATCGCCAACCTTGGCCCACGGGGGGCCCTCAGACAGACCGGTAACCGTTACGCCACTCCACACCTCCAAGGATTATTACATCATTTTGAAAAATTAGATGCTGTCAAAATAAAAGAATTTCTTTGGTGAGGAGAGCAAAAAAAAAGGGCAGCTTGTCATTGATTTTTTTTTTCTCCAAAAACTGAACACCCAGCTTCTTGTGTATTATTGGTAATTGGCTGTAATAAAAAAGAAAATTAGTTTTAAACACTTTTTTTTTCCATGTTGGACATGTCATATTATAGTCATTCACTAGTCAGGCAGGTAGAAAGATCTGTGATCAGATAAGTAAGTACTCATCAGTCCAAAATGAACACACTTGTGCCGTGCCCGTGAAATGAACGTCAACAATCCTTCTTACTGAGTGAGCAATGTCCCGAGATAAGCAAAAAAAAAAACGAAACGGTAAACATAGATGAAATAACTCGCGATCAGCCCCGAGCTGCCTTCTGCGACGAGAAGGGCACGATGGATTGTTGACCTTGACCAACAACAATAACATACAGGGAAAACGTTCTGTTCACGTGCGCAATGCATGAATGAGTCGGCCGACCAATCAAATGCTGAGGCGGCTGCATGATCCATTCTGATTGGTGAGCCAGAAGCTGAGACGTTCTGATTGGTTGGAACTTCAGCAGACGGTCGAGTTACTCGAGTATTATGTCGACAACGTAAAACACAACATTATTCACGATCGCTGGAGAGACATTACTCACATAGTCACAACTAAAAAAAAGCTTCTGTTTCCTTTGCACAATTCTGCATGGCAACTGGAGATAATGCAATCCATCTGCTGGCCGGCGGGTAAGACGAAAAAACATATTTCTCTATTAAAAAAAAAATGAAAATAAGCTGAAATAAACCTATGGTTTGTGTGGCTGTAAAATGGGGGGTCGTGTTTTAATAGATTTCGCAATGTAAAATGATCCCCCACTTTCCGTCAATGTCATGCATATACTTAACGTCGTGGGTTGCCGTGTTTATTAACGAATTTAATTATTTCTTTTAATTGAACGTATTTTTTGTGTTCTTTGAAATAAATGGCAATTGAGGGGTTCGTTTTTAAATTGAAGTTTTTGTCATCATTTGGGGTGTTTTTGTGTTGTCATTACCAATACAAAAATATCCTTAGAATAGGTCTTCTAAGGTTAGATTTAAAAATGCTGCTTATTTATGAAAATAATTCAGCTAAAAATGAATCTGTATTTTAAAACCTGCAATTTAGTTATGAAGAAACTGGCGGTCTATAACCTGGAAATGATTTTACTTTTACTTTATTTACTAAGATGATTTAGTATTTCTTCTTATTCACTACTAAATGAAAGCTAAGCCCTTTTCTTCTTTTAAAACCTATTATTCACTTCTTCGGCGCGTATTGCAGAAATTCAATTATTTTATTATGAATACATTACTGCAATATATCTTTAATAAGTTTATAAATAATTTCATAGCTTATTTTGAATAAAATCCATGTACATTTATAAAAATCCATAGTGAAAAACGGGATTGTGTGTGGGCGGATTTGAGGGTCATTATTTCATTAGGTTACGGTTGTAAACTTGGGAATAATCGTTATTTATTATAAATTATGTTTAAAAATGATCCCTAACTTTAGGACCCATGTTAATAATGATGTGCAGTGCAACCAAGGAAGAAAATAGGCGGTTAAAAACTGGGGGATCAATTTTAATGCCCTGAGCACTTAAATGTGAACCCTCATAAGGTTTATAATGTTGAACTTGAGGTTTTAATGAATAATTACTACTCTTGACTTCATATTTTTTATCTTATTTTGCTTTAAAACTGGTATATTTGAACAAGAGCCGAAGTGTTTATTTCTCATAATATATGCAGAAATTGTACCAACAAGATACGATTAAATAAACAATAAATAATGTTTTCCAATTTCCTGTGATGAATTAGTTTATTTTTGTTATTTCATTTAAGTAAGGATCTTTGATTATGTCCTTTGTTTTTTTGCAACAAATCCTATTTTCCTTCATTAACAGTCAAAGTGACCTTAGCTGCATCCTCAACTCTGGGACCACCACACTCTAAAATAAATGTATTTCCTTGGTTGGAAAGGACATGCTAACATATATCAATGTTTGTTTTAAAACTCAGACTATTTTTAAACAATAGAATTTCATTTCATTTACTCTTATGAAAAATAGTTTAAAATTTATTTCAATTTTCATTATTAAAACGATAGACTTGGACTCCCGGCTCGGCTAACTACTACTACAACTTATAACGTAACGATGTTATTGTGAACTATGACTTAATACGTAATCGTTTAAACAACACGAGGTGGAAAGAAAATACAATCACGAAAGAAAAACACGGTTATCGTTTTCAAATTCAATAAATCTATATTACTATTAAAATGTTTGTTTTTATTTTTTTGTACTTGTAATTCTACTATTATCTTATATGAAACAAAATTATTCGTAATCAAAATCCAGTTTGTGGGGGGAAATGGTTAAGCCGACTTGTTGGACTATGGTAGCTGCTAAGTGTTAAAAAAAACTCATTCATTACGAGCAGTTAGTTATTGTCCAAAGTTATGCCATGTACGTTGTTTATGGTGCTAATAAGAGTAGGTTACATTAAATTTCAATGTACCAAATGTATCGATTCTTATTTTTCATTGATTGGATTTTCAAAATTCGTCTTAAATAATTATCACTTTGAGAATATTTTACTTCAGATGATTTATTTGGGTTTTTTCTTTATTCACTAAATGAAAGCAAAGTCTTTTAGTTACCCATTATTAATTTCCTTGCTCTTATTTATTATTCAATTTTGTTATTAAAAACAAATATATTACAGCAATATATTGGCAGTAGTATAGCTATTTACTTGTTGTTCAGCAGCTCTGTTCTAGCATATAGATATGATTTCCATATTGGGAACCGTAGAGATAAAATGAGTTGAACACGGTAACACTCCTCAACATAAACAATGAGTTGTGTTGTGTAGTATTACGTTTTTTCGGTAATTCTTGCACTAACGCATAACCCCCCACCCCCCAGCCATTTTGAATTTGGCAATTATTCATTCGGCCATTTTGAATAGCTGAAACTGGCTAGATGTTTGCCGTTGTTCAAAAATAACATTCTCGGTCTAAAAATACCGTTTTTTCGAAACCTATCTACTAACACTAACCCTGTCCCTTAAAAAAATCATTAAATAAAAAAGAAATTATTTCAAAGATTTTTAAAAAATAAACGGCTAATGATTCTTGCAGCCATTCAAAAGTTGCCAAATCCCAAATTAGCTGAGGGTGATGCATTAGTGTAACAATTGCCTGGTTTTGTTTTTTCTATGAAAATTTCAAATTCTTACAAAAACGTACTTATGCTGGACGAAATCAACTTTATTTATTTCTTTTATGATTAATGCTAATGAAATATACGTTATATATTACTAATTTTCATATTCCAATCTGTCAGATGCTTAATTTTCTACTAGACTCTTAAGTTAAAGGAAAAATCATCAAAATAGAACACTTTAATGTTTGTATTATTCCTCTTTTCTAAACCAATATATCGTCTAGAAAGAAATCTTTTACTTATACCTCGTGCAATTATTGTGCTTGTAAAACCAGCGAAGAGAGAGTTATGCTTGCTTGCTGCTAATTAGGTAAAATTATTTGAACTTTTTAAATCTGCGTCACATTAATAATCATCTCTCGACCTGCAGTAACCCCCCCCCCCTTGCACTTGCATTTAAATGTTCAGAGTCAATGCCTGAGGCGTCCCAAACGGAAGTGCCGAGGTAACTAGACAATTTCTGGCACTTCCCACACGTTCATGTGAGGGTCCCCAACCCCCACACACACTAAACTCTACTTTGTATCACATTTCACCCTTTTGGCGAGGCATATAAATACTGTTGATCTGTGTGTATCTATCTATACCTCTCTCTTTAGAGTTACAGAGAATAAACAATGAAGCAACACGGTAAAAGAAGTTCTAAAAATGAATACCTTTTGTACACCGGGTGTAGAAATAGTGTCTTGCTGTTTCTTCAGTGTTTACTTTCTGTTAAAAATACACACCAGCCACAGAACCAAATATCTGGCATGTGTCCATAGATATTTTATTAAAGCTCATAAATGAGAGCCACTTTACATTGTCGGTTCATGTGTAAAGGTAGCTGAGAACTAACAAAACAAGTAAGCTCTCGTCTGAATATCATTTATTTGCTCCTCTTGAGCGAAATAAATTTTGCATGAAAATCAAGTCCGGATATTATTGATCGATCATTGTTGTGCAGGGAAGAATTTTACAACAACAAAGTATAGCGTGATCAGATATCATGGCATTAAGCCATGTTTTCAAAAACATCTAGAATCCAGATTGGGGGCAGTGTAGTTCAGCATCCCAAATTACTGACATAGAAATATTACAGAAAAATATCTGGTATAAATTAAAAATCAGACTAACATTAACAGCAATTTAGAAATAAATTGAACATTTAAAAATCAAAATTTGTTGCGTTTCCTTTATATCCGTGCCCTTTATTAAATGTATATTAAAAACCTTTAAATTCAGAAATGGCCTCAACTAAGTGAGTAAACATTGTGTTATTCATGCCCTTTTGTAAACTTAAAATAAACACATTTACATTAAAAACCTTTTAAATTCAGAAATAATCTCAACTATGGTGAGTAAACATTGTGTTATTCAAATCAATGCTTGTGTCGCAGTGTTATGGATGCTAAAGCTCCATAGATTCTAGATGTTTTCAGATATTTAATTTGGGACGCTAAACTTCCTTAGATGCTCAATATTTCTAGATATATTTGAAAACATGGCTTAACTTCATGATGTCCACCGTGATCCGCATCAAACGCAATGTGTATCCATATGAAATTAATGTTGCAGAATAAATCTATTTCTAATCTTTTAGTTTCTGCTTTAAAACACTTGTAAATTCCACAAAACAAGAGAAAATTATCCCTTTATCAATAAATTGGCCATTCTAACAAATATAACATATTCAAAATCTTTTATAATAATGGAAATTTGCTTAACTTCTCCGTCACAAAGTTTCTCCCTGAAAATTGCTTTAAGCCCCCCAAAAATGGTTGTAGGCTTTAGATATTTCACCCTAGATGGTTATAGACTATAATTTCAAAAGTTTTGTGATTTTGGAAGCATAAAAACGCGTTTTTAGGACTGCACAATAGGTAATGTTTAGCATTTTGAAGTACGGAAGGCTAAAACTGTTATCTTTTTTTTGTTTATATAACTAAAACTAAGCAAGGGCATATTGTTTAACGAGTCGAAATTATTATTCATTTATTTATTTTTATTTTTTTTACATTCACCGCACTTATTTGTTAGGTGTTCAATTTTGTTTTTAGTATTCATATAATATAAAAATATTACATTTTTATGTCTATATTCATCACATATCGCTCTATGATAAAATTGATAAATGATGGTAACATTATCTATTTTTATTTTTATATTAGAAATCATTATTAATTTTTATTTACATTTGCAACTAGAAAGAACTCAAAGAGTGCATACCTCTGCTAACACCATTGTCAGGGGAAGTAAATGTGCCTGGATCCATTCCAAAATTTAATCACTTCTTCCATAGCCCACTCTTCCACAAAATTTCATAGAAATTGAGAACTTTTGGAGATATTGTGTTGACAGACATAAAATTTGGTCGAAATTATGTCGTTTTGGCATATAACTACGCCGTAGGTGAGGTAATTCTGCATGGGTCCATTCCAAAATTTAATCGGTTCTTCTGTAGTCTATTATCTACCCTTCCATAATTTCATTGAAATCAATTCAGTACTCTCGGAGATATCCTATGGACAGACGCAACCAAAAACATATACCTCTTTTCAACTTTGTTGACAGATAAATTAATGCAATTCAAGTTATTAGTTAAAAGCACGGACAGCTGTATAGATACACAGCACAATTTTCTCAATCAATACTTATTCAAAATTTATGTTTACAGTAAAACACATCAACAATGTCATTGTCGATGTGTAGGAAAGCTTTATAAAAAGCCTGTTCTACCCATTATAAAAAGTAAATTGTTTCTGTTTTAAATTTGGGCGTGTACCTATGTTGTGATTATGGCAAAAATAAATGGTATTGCAGTAGTACTAATAATTTAATTATTATGGTAAATCTAAATAATCGTTACGTTCTCATAAGATTTGCAGATTATCGAGTTTAATCTGTAACTGCTGACAATCATTAATCCGAATCTTGCTTTTGACCTTAAGAACTCTACGATTGAGGTCAACAGTGCTGACCTCACGTGTCGTTTTATTTGTTTTTAAAATACATGTTTGTTTGTAAGTATCAGTTCTCTTAAGCTTTATTTCCTAAGATGTTTTCACACTACCGCAAAAATGTCCATTTATTTTGCTATTAATAGCTTATACGTCTCTTTAGTTTGCGGTGTGGCATTTATATTTAGTAATTGTTGCTGGGGAAACAAATTATTTTTCTGATATCCTTCCTCATAGGAGCAAGAGGGGTGAAGGGGGACAGTCGCCCCCTGGCACAAGTGCAAAGAGGTGCAAAAATTCATTTATCCTGAAAAAAAGGTTGAATTCAAAAGTGCACACATAACTTTTGTCACAGGAAAGAAAATGGTATAGCATAAGATTTTTGCGCACACTGACTTAAAAAAATCAGAACAGTGACTATACTCCTATCCTAGGCAGAGGGCCGGGGAATGACACTTTCATCCTAAGCAGAGCGCACAGATATTACACTCTGATCCTAAGCAGAAGTGCAGATCCATACGTAATTAATCCTGTCATCTTTTACGTTTAGCTGAGTTTAAGGTTTTCCTTTTTTAACGATTATAATTTTATGAACTCTGTAAGAAGTCACAATGTAGCGTTACCCTGAGCTAGCTAAAAAAAAAAAAAACCTAATAGGAAGAAAAGTCACAACTAAATAATAAAAACATTTTAGTGGTTGGGATGCCAAAATTATCTTTGCCCCCATGTGCTGTGAACCCTTGCTATGCCGCTGCTTTGGGCCACGATACATTTTGCATAAACTTGCATGTAATGATTTCTAAGCAGACTTTAAATGTCGACAGACTTTATTTTGATAACAATTACAAATAATTAAGAACTAATGACCAGGAAACCTGCAATTTGTTTTTCTTCTTTCTTTGGCAATTACTTTTTTCGAACTTTAAAAATTCTTTTACTTAAATAATTTACTGATATTTTAAAAATTAACCCTGTCTTGTTTGTCCGGATATACTTATATTCCCGGACTCGGTCAAATCTTTGTTGTGTTGCTATTTGTGGTTCTTTATTTCTTTATGTAGTCAGCCTTCAAGTGCCCATCGACCCTGACACGCTTCTATTCCTTGACTCAAGTGTCCAGGATTTGTTGTGTGTTATTTTTGGTTCTCTATTTCTTGTGGTCAGCCTTTAAGTGTCCTAGTGTTGTTCCGTGTTTGTTTACTGCTTCTTCTCTAAACGATGCACGGACACACACATAACTGTATTTAACCGATTGAAAAATTAAGGCTAGAATTTAAATTCATCTTTTTTGAGTGTTTTTATTACTGTCTCAAATCAAAACATTTCTCTTTGTTGAAGTGTGTGAAATAATATCAAGCCTTAACTGAGAGCTTATATTCGAGTATTTAAATATTCAAAATCTGTGGGGAAAAATAATTTGCTTTTGCACATACTGACAAACATAAGTTTTGTAACATTTCTGACATATCAAGTTTTGACATTCTACATAAAATACAAACAAAATTAGATCACTGTTCTTAGCTCTATTTTTGTTTGGGGCAGCATTTTAAAACCGTGTACAGACATGACTGCACATTGATATGTATAAAAACATAAATATTTGATTTTGGGGTATTTTATTTGAAGAGTGTACTAGTATTATTTTATACTCTTTAAAAGTGTGCAAAACTTTGACCTACAGCTTCAATTGTCTTCAGATGTAACAGGAGTGTACACAGATAACACTAATATTTCAAGCACTTGATGGGTTTGGCTTGTGAGGAGAGCAGTAAATGGTTTACAAAATTCATAACAGATTATGAAATTTATGGGAAAAAAATCTTAGTATTGAAAAAGAACCTTTCAAAATCATTAAAGTATTAATGCAATTGACAGTAGCTAATCTGATTACAAGTTAAGTAGTGTCATCCCTAAAATAAAGTGCAGTCCCTCCTACAGAGCAAGTAGTATTGCTTTATTATCGCATCTCATTCTTCAATGACTGCGGTCTCAAATTTCTTAACCCCAAACCTAAGCGGATGCCGGCCATGTTTTGACCATATATTGCAATGGTATGCTAAGCCTTGAATTGTATTAAAATAAATTAATAATTATTGGTTTGATCGGCACCAGTCATTGGACTACGGGATGTGAAAATAGAGCAATACTACTAGCTCTGTAGAGACCACACTACTCAACTTGTACTAAGGTACATATTACAGATATCTTCAAATGTCTCATAAACCCAGTAGATACAAATAGTTCCTAGATGATTGTAACAACAAAATCAAATCAAAATTGTAGACCTGAACTTACTTTCACTTTCTAAATCATCAATGCGGCTGCATTATTTACTACTCAAATATGTGTAAAACTAGAAATTTATGTTCGTATTTATACTGAATGGTTGTGAATGCTATTTGAAATTAAAATGTTGTTTGACCCTGCATAATAAAGACTGAATCCAGCCATAACATCCATAGCACTCTTTTCTTTCTTTTTTTTTTCTTCTTTAATTTCTATTATTCATGTATGTCTTATTTGTATGACATTATTCTGCGTTTGTGTTGATCTGAAGTTCAATCATGTGAGTGGAGTAGTCAATGGGAAGAGGAGGGGGAAACCTGTCCAGGAACCATGGAACTACATGGCTTTGTTTAGAATCATAGGAGATGCCACAAAAACATGTTTGTCTTTACCCATTTTAAGGTTATGACATTTATTGATAAGGTCAAGACCCTAAATTCAGTGCAATGTTCTTAGAGTAATCTTAACAATTTATTGTTCTATCTTTGTTTTATATACAGGAATACCTTGAATAGTGCAGGTTTTGATGTAGTACGGTTAAGGTATTGCTGTACAAATTAATGTAACTAAGAATAAGCTGAAAACAAAAGCATATGAAATTATAATAAGACCTTGAACAGTGTGGTTTTGATGTAGTACGGTTATGTATTGCTGTACAAATTAATGTAACTAAGAATAAGCTGAAAACAAAAGCACATTAAATTATAATAAGATCTTGAACAGTACGGAAGATTTTGGAACAAGTTAACCGCAGTAATCAAGGTATACCTGTACTATTTATATTAGCTTATGATTAATAAAACAACAGCGCTTGACTACTTACATGAACTCAACACAAGATATGAATAACTGGACTGACATTATATAAACATACAATTATATAATAACACCCGCAGACAGAAGAATGAATCATTTTAAATTAATGTAGCAGGTGGGCTAGAAACTAAAGTTTTTTGCAAGCCTGAAAATAGAAGCTAAAATAAAGGAATAAATAAATGCAGTATATTTTAAGATACTGAGAATGAATAATTGTGTATGTTACTAATGAATAAATAGACTGTTTGGAACATAGATGTTGGCATTGCAAAAATAGTATCTAAATCAGCTTGGTTATTTGTAGCTTTGGAGATCCCACTATTCTTTTGTTTTTGCTTACCTCCCAATTTAATTAATGTTGTACAGGAATACCTTGAATAGTGTGGTCTCGATTAGTACGGTTAATGTATTGCTGTACAAATTAATGTAACTAAGTATTAGCTGAAAACAAAAGCACATTAAATTATAATAAGACCATGAACAGTGCAGTTTTGAACAGCACGGAAAATTTTGGAATAAATTAAACACACTAATCAGGGTATACCTATACTGTTATCAAACTCTTTCCTTCCTTTTTTTTTTATTTTTAAAACTAATTTATTGTCACAAAACTAAATTCAATTGGTATTTTCTATAGTTTTAAGAAGGGTCATTAGCATTCAAATAGTTCTTCAGACGATTTAACTCCTCCTTGTTGCTAACAACGTTTTGGCCTTCCTCAGGTGTAATATCTGAATGTGATGGGGTAACAGTGCTTTCCTGTTTAGGTTCCCAAATCAAACTGATTGCATCATTCAACTTTTAACACAATTTCCCAGTTACTAAGGAGTATAGTGTGTTAGGCAGAGACACAAAAGATTAAGAATAGATGGATAGACTATCTGGTTGGATTGATTAATTAAAACACGCTAAATGTAAAAATAGGTAAATATTAGTTGATTGGTAGGTATATTAGAACATAGTAAATGAGTAAATGAGGATGAATACAAAACCTGGAATAACATATTTACATAATGTAATGAGGTGCAGGTAGTCTAATGGTTAACGGCACAGAGAACAGAATCGGCGAGCCAAGTTTAAACTCTGGCGTTCACTTTGCACTAATACCCGCACTCTGACCATTGTTGGCAGACAGTCTAGAAGATGGACAACTCTGATTCCAAACCAAGGTGTAGGGCCCCTTAAGACCAGCAATGCATTGTGGAGCACCCTGATAATTCACTTCATCCCTGACTGTCTTGTCACTGGACCCAGGCAGACAGGGACGAGAGAGAGGCTGACAGTGCAACTCTCCATCACTTTAATCCAAGTCAAGCACAAGTCATGACTTCAGACCTTGTAGTGCACTGCAGTTGCTGCACCACACCACTCATAACAGGAGCCATGGTCATCTTCAACCATGAAGGATGAACATGATATGTCCAAAGGTAGATAACAATTCAGAATATGACTCAATGTAAAGAGCTATATATAAGAATACATCTGTGAAATAGATATTTTTATTGCTCTAGCAGCATCTTTATATAACTAGACTAGAAGTGGGAACACCGGTTGCAGAATGATGATTAACCGTATACACTCACAAGCCATTGCTAGTAAATTTGTTCACTGAGTGCCTATGAACATGACTTTATGTTAAAGTTGGCTTAGCCCAATCTATCTATGCAATTGGAGTCAAATTCTATTTTTGTCTGTATATCTGAGATTATATATGTTATACACTGATTTACTAGTGTCCTCATCTTGGTTGTTATAGTCGCAACAGTTCGGTCATTGTACCCTCTGGCCGTCTTCAGGTGTCTGTCATAGTTGGTAACCTTGTAAGAATTTTAAACTGAACCCTTTATTCAATCCATGGGGATAGATTGTTCTCATTCAGTTGTCCATGCCAGTTGTGAATTCAATCCCTTGGTCAGCTAGTGCAAAAAGATTCATATACTCTGGTTCAGTGGAAGAGACAGACAAGTGACATTGCAAGGACAAATTAACTGATACAAGATATTCTCTGACATGGTTAGCAGAATGATAACAATCTACACCCTGGGTGATATGTTTTACCCCCAAAAAAAACCTGCACGGAGAATGAGCATTGTGAATCAAAGAGTCACGCAGAACACAATCTCCCTCAGTAGCGTCAACTACCCGGGAGAATGTCTGTTCGCACATGCCAAACCAGTTCTTAAGATATTTGAAAATGGTTGGTTCTTTTCCAAGCAGCCTTTGTACAAAATATTCACTCATATACAAAGGTGTCAAAAAGTCACCCAATGAAAACATGTAAAGAATCTTGTATATCTTCTTAATTAATCACAGTGGGATGGGGGGGGGGCATTGTTTGAGACTTTATGGACTGTTGATTGATTAAATGTACAAAAAACGCAGGAGGACACAACAGATTAATGTCAGATCCTATCACCTTAGAAAATCTTGATCATCATGCATTCCATAAGTGCTGTCCTGTCCTCTCTCTCTATATCTATCTATCTATCTATCTCTCATCTCTCGTCTGACCAGATTTAGCAACAAAAGTATTTTTCTATCCTTGGGCTATTTTGCAAATATAAATACACAAGGTGTGGCTATTAAATAACGAGACTGTGCTTATGTAAGTTGGACCACACTGCACATACACAAACCACATGGTATACATTGACCAATGGGCAAGCATAAACAACCCGTGAATGTTTCAATCCAATCACATTTTCAGTTACCTGTTGAGCATCGCTTGAAGTAAACATGTTTTTCTGACATATCGTAAAAATGCTCAGTTAAAAAATCAAGCAACATAAGTTAATATACAAAAAGATTCGGTAGCCATTTTGTTCGATTTCAAATTGATGCGTTGCTCAATTTTTGAACTAACCTTCTTTTTTTTTTCAACATACCATATTATTTTATTAATGCACTTTAGTGTGATATAGTAATGTACTAAAACAATAAAGAATTTTTTTCTTTACAACAGTATACTATATACAGCCTTCAGTACATGTAATCAGTTTCATGATCGCATTTTACAAATTTAAAATATCTTATCAAATAAAAGCCAAATATGTAAATTAGTATGTTTGGTTAGCTGTCGTGTCCGGCTGCTGACATATCCTAAAATGCATAATGGAATGTTCCACATGAAATACATTAATAGAGTTAATAAAAGGGTGGATAATAAAAAAAAAATGAGAATACTGCTCAAAGTTTTATAGACAAACTGTGTCAAATGAACACTGAACACTGCAAAGAGACTGTCTTTCTTTCATCGTCTTTAGATGTAATGGTATGGTAAACAGTTCCGTTACTTTCCATTGTATGGAAGTGAGGTGAGCGCGACCCCACTCCCGGTCAGACATATGCACACCCTTGGGCAGCCCCTCATGGTCCCCCACCAAAACAATTTAATAAAAGCTGACAAATCGTCATTAAAATATCAAAGAAACCTAGTTAATAACCTTCACAAGTGAAGTAACAACATGCTTCGAAGCCTCACTTCCATACAAGTTACAATGGACTGAAAGTGACAGTCCAGTTTGCCATACAGTTACATCATAAAACCTTAAAAGGCATTTTTTTTCTAAAATCTAACAATTTCGAAGAAGATTGTTAGTGTCTAACAGATTAAAAGCACAAAAAATTA
>VCCN01003404.1:10988284-11000474 GCA_006491835.1 Architeuthis dux
CCCCCCCCACCAATGTATTGGATAAGAAGTTGTGAAAGTGTGTGTTAGTATTGCTATTATTAACTGTACAAATTCAAATCTGTACAAACTACTTTTAGCTTAACAACTGTAAGAAAGGAAATTAGTTTGGTCATTTGGTATTGTCTAATGCTTCTGGGATTATCATTAATTTCTATTACACAATTTAATTGGGATTATCACTAATTTCTATTACACAATTTAATTAGAAACCGTCAATCAAAACTGTCAACATAGGTTTCTTCAGTTTCTAAGTTGATCTGGCTGGCTATGTATGTTTTGTATGAACAGGCTGCACCAATGAAGCTAAAGAGATTGAGATAATGAGGCTGATTTTTATTCTAATAAAAAAAAAAGTACCTTTTAATTTAAAATTGAGGGGGGGGGGCATTAGTTTTTCATGAATTTGGCTTGGCGAGATCAAAGGGTTGACCAAGTCAGATGTGAGGTAGCAAAATCCAAAGAGAAGACCGAGTGGCGGGTTATGGCGGGAGGGCAGAGGTTGTTAGTCTTCTTTCTTTCCTACAAAATACAGTTTCCGTGGAACTGCAAGTGTATTAGTTTTCTGTATGAATGCATGTAATTGTTTACCATGGCCTTCTATGTAGACAATTTTTCTCAAGCTCTGCTTTCAGCCTCATTACTTAAGGTGCATGCCTTCAAGAGTATTGGCAAAAAATGATTCTAAAAATTTAATCTCCTTTGTTTTCCTTTTCCTTTCTGGTTTTTTGTATATTAAAATTTATTTCCATTTTGTGAATTTCATTAAAAAATAAAGATAATTAACAAACATTAATATTATTATTAAATTTTTTAAACTCATTCATAAACCTTTGAGGCCCCTGTATGACACTGAATCCAAAGTCCTGTATCCTCATATTGACAATAAATGAAAAGCAGAACAAACTTTGAGATTTGTTTTTATCTAATCTAATGGTTATAGATTAGTCTTGAGTTCCCAGAATTATTGGTCTGTTAATTTTCATCTTCTACCCATTGTCTCTTGCCTCATTAATTTGTTCTCTTCTGATATCTATCTATTTATTTTGTTCTCTTCTGATATCTATCTATTTATTTTGTTCTCTTCTGATATCTTCTGATAAAAACCTATTTAGTAGGACAATTTTTTTTTTTAAAAACTGTTTTTTTTCTAGACATAATAAAGAGTAGATGTTGAAATTTTCAGCCCTCTAAGCCTCACTGGTGCGGCCTGTACACGTGATACATACGTAGCCAGGCAGACTAACTTGAAAACTGAAAGAACCCTATGTTGACAGTTTCTAATAGGTGGGGCTAATGAATAACGAGTCTGGGCTTATGTATGTGGAATCACAGCACGCATGTGCAAACCACATGGTATATACATTGACAAATGGGCAAACATCAACAACACCAGAAAGTGTCAATACATTCTCATCTTCAGTTCCCTGTTACGCATCACTTGTGGTAGACTTGTTTTTCTGACGTGTCGTAAAAATGGTTACGTTAAAAAATCAAGCAATGCATTATTCTCCTGTGCCACTCAAACACACGTGCACATGACATGCATACTTCCCCATAAACTTCAGTTAGCATACAAAAAGATTTGGTAGCTTTTATGTTCAATTTCACAAAGTTTCAAATTTATGCATTGCTCGACTTTTGAACTGACCTTTTTTATGACACTTCAGGGAAACTCGAGCAATGTGTAACAAGGAATGGAAGACGAAAATGGATTGACACTTTGGTCAATGTCTACCTTGTGGTTCAATGTAGATAAGCCCAGTCTCATTATTTAATAGCCACACCTTGTACTTGCTTAAGTGGCCCAATATCAAATCGGTGTAATACGTAATACAGCAATAATAGTTGTGATGCAATAAACGGCAGAATTTTTCAAATAGTCTTTCACTTTTCATTTTAACGGTATTTCCAATTTCTCAAATATTGAGAAATATTTGCCTAATATTGTATTTTTAATCTCATCACTCATCGTGTTTCATAGATTTGAAATCAGGATGGCACATATCTTCATGTTTTCTAACAAAGTTTTAAAATAATTTCTAACCAGATTTTTTTAAAAATCTGGACGCATAATCAGAATTTGCATAGAATTTGTTAAAATTGAATGTTGCTATCACCATTCCAGAACTGTAACCATTTAATTCTCACATGGGATATAAACTCCTCAGAAGTAGTTATATTCACACCACTTTTTAATTAAATTTGACTAGTTTTTACCTTCATCTTAATTTTAGTTATTTTTATACAACTTATTAATTCAGATAATTCCTATAAATTAGGATGACGGTAAAAACTAGTCAAATTTAATATAAAAGTGGTGTGTTACAATACTTCATCCAATAATAATAAAGATTGATTTATAGTTATTCAGTTTGCTCTAATCTGAAAGGGTTAACGATACCAAGTAGTGGTTACAGTGATGCAGGTTGTGCATCTTTCGTCTGCTTGTACTAGTTTTTCACCTTGACTGATCTCATCCTTATTTTATTTTGGGAAATTACCCACCCTGGCAACCACCCAGAGAAGTCAGTATGCTTGCTTAGAAAAACATCGAAGCCTACATACAGGGTACATTTATAGATCTATCCTTCCAGTATTATTCCATTGTTTTTCAACTGGTTTTCTTGGGCTTTTATTAGACAAGTAAATCATAAGAATTGCTTACTTATGAAATACACAAAAATTCCCCTGTGTTAACATCTACTTTTTAATTCTGTGATTTTGTTACATATTTTCCTCTTTCTGTTATTTGGCTTTCTTTAAGATTTATAGAATTTGAGAAGTATTATTTTTTTTTGCTTTCTCCGAAGATATGCTTTTGTTTATTTATATGAATAAATATTCCTACCCTAATAGTAGTGTTGATTTTATGAGAGTACAAATGTATTGGCTATTATTGCTATAGGCCAGTGGTCCCAACCAATTAAGGCTATTAGGTAAAAATAAAAGTTCAGTCTAGAGATAGGATTTTCTGTACTTCTATCTATCAAGGCTCGTAATAAGCTCCAAGTTGAGAATGATTTAAGATGTGCTCTCTCACTAATCGACCCACAAATGTAAGAATTAGTAGCAAAAAAACAAGAACAGATCACATTACTGTGTATATCAGTTACGATAGCAGAATTCTTATACTTTTTTTTTGTAATGAATTGGAATTTCAAATGATGTGTTCTAATTGTTTTCGCTTGCTTTCTTTGAGTAACAAATACACAGCAGCAGCTGTACAATTATTATAAAATTAAACTAATTCTTAGTATGAAACTGTCTAATTAAACGTAAAATAGTTATTGAAATTATTGAAATTGAAATTTAATAAATGGAAGTAGTGAATATTAGTAATCTTATTGACAAAAGTGGGGAATGGCTCAAAAAGGTTGGGAACCACTGCTAATAGGCTAATATGCTAATATAAGACAGAAACCTTTAGGTATGTGTGTGTGGAAAGTATTTGCTGAAAACTTAACCACTTCATGTCCCATGAATAGTAATTTATACATATGGAAACAAAATGGGACATTTATGTTTTACGAGCCACATAACTGCCAATGACAGTGTAATATTGCCATGTTTATGATAATTCATAAACTACTATTAATGTCAAGCAGATTCAGAAAAATTGTCACTTTGCTGTGAAGTGAAAATGGTTTAAACATGAGTGATACTAATGGATAGTTGTAAGTTTCTAGTTTAGTAAATGTTATAAATTCATGCACACACACCTTTTTCTTTCTTTTTTGTTCAAAGAGGGATTTATTTGCTTGTCTCTTGAATTATGTATGTATGTGTATATACATGTATATTCATCCACACACAAATTCAAATGGTGTAGGATTTTTAAATGTTAATATATGCATATAATATGTATACTTTTAGATCCATATATATTTATCTCTTTCACTGATGACCAAAGGATAGTATAATAATAAAATATATTAAAAATAGTTGTTTTTGAAAACTCCAGTAGCAAAAATATTAAACTCAAAACTCTTTACGTAGCAGATACACAAACTCCTGTTGTTTGATCTTTAACAAAAACAAGGAATTTTTCTTCTCAAATTGATATTTTATACAAAGTTACCCTGCATATATTTAAATATTATGAATAAATTGTCCTCATAACCTGCTTACTGTATCTTCAATCTTAGGAAAAATATTACAATTCAGTCTTATATTTGTCATTGTTTCTCAAATGTTGATATGTCAGTTCCTTGTCTTTTTTGTTCTTATTCATAAAGGATAGAAATAGTTTCACATCTATTAATGCTTTTTGTAGCCTTTGCTCTCAGCTGCCAACATGGCCATCTATCCTTCCAGCAGTCGTTAAATAGATCAATTCTGCTGTTATGTCAAACAGTGGGAGCCCTGGGAAACACAAGGAAGGAAATGATGTCTGTCTGTTAGTGTGAATCAGATCATGTGAGCTGGACAAATGGGTGATGGGCAACTACCACCACCAGTGGATATTTATCGTCACTTTTTAGCTGCTCTGCATAAAGGATCCTGGCACTGGTAGCTTTTCTCATTCCACTCACTACATAATATGCAAAATGATTTTGCCAGTCTTCCCTATTACAATTAGTGTTGCCAACTCAAAAAATATTTTCGCGCTAGTTTGACTGCTAAAAAGCGCTAATTTTTTTTAAATTGCCAAAAACCACCAAAAAGATGCTAAAAATGGTCAATAATAGCCAGAAAATGGCCAAAAACGGCCAGAATGTTTTAGGCTAAAACATGCTAATTTAGCGCTTTTTGCACTGCCAAAACAAGAAACTCGCTAAATCTAGCGTGAAACGGGCTAAATTGACAACACTGATTAAAATCTCCATGTTTGATTATATGAAACATACCTCTCTTTTTTTCTCTTTTTTCTAAGTCTATCTTGTTTACAATAAATTGTCATCTAATTCAAATACTGGGACATGTAAAAAAACCCAGTGGCACAACTAACAAATTGTACCAGCTACCTAGTTTTGACCTGAGCATATCACTTCAGCTATTTTGTTCTAGTAACATAAGAAAAGGCATGAGCTACAATACTCCTCAAATGGACAAATACAAAATTAAGATTGTTTACCGGTCATTCATTTACATTCCACATTTATTATTTGGGGGTAATTTTAAGGGTTATGCTGTCCCATTATCTCTTAAGTGCCGAGAAGTAGAAGTAGAGACCAAATGTATTCCTAAATAAAGCAGGCTACAATAATAGCAGGTTTTATCTTTATGCAAATGCTGTAATGCTTCTCCCACGGCCGACAGTATAACTGTTTGCATAAAGATGCTTTGTGGTCAGACAGCACCGTTTGTCTAGACTCCATAAATTTAGTAAATCATGAAAACCAAACAAAGATTTATTTGATGTTGCATAGCAAAAAGAAATCCATTTAAACATTGTAGTTTATAATTTTGAAAAGATTTCTAGTGTATCATATAGGGTTACAGTACTTTCGTCTACATCACTTTAGAAAATATCAGTTTTGTCTAAATCACTTTGGTCTAAAATCACTTTTGTCCCCACAGTATCTCCAGAACTTCTCAATGAATTTCGATGAATAATGATTGACAATGCTTCATTTAATTAAAATAAAGATAATATTGCTGAATGTATTATCTTTAATGTGTCATCTGTTTATAACTTAAGACATTAAAATTTAAAAAAGGTTTATTTTCTCATACAGAGCATTCAAACATGGACCCATTTCTAAAGTAATTAATCTATGGTATATTTCTATTGCAAGTCATTTTCAATGCATTTATTTTATAAATTAAAAGCCTTACAATATTATCGATTATTGTAAAATAAAACATTTTTTGTTTGTTTTTCAGTGTTGGCGGTACAGTGGGTGCAATGGTTACATGTCCTCTTGAAGTCTTGAAAACGAGACTTCAATCATCAGTTGCCACATTTCACCCTTCGCCTGTTTATGTCACGTCTCCAGTTTCCACCCACTCTATCGCATCCCCAAACCTTGTGGGATTCCAACCCCAAAGTTACAATGCATTGGAACTTTCAAATATGAGGCCAAACAGACCAAGAGTTTCTCTTGGAATTTATGTCTGTTTACGGTGAGTTCCTTATTTTGATATTTGTTGACATCTCTAACAAAATGTTTTTGTTTTTTTTTTTGCATTGAATGTTAGCAATCTGGGCTATAATGGTAAGATTAAATATGTATGTGGCCCAAACCACATAATCTGATCTAGTTTCTGTTCTCAATTAAAATGTAACATAATTTACACCTTTTTATATGAATTCACTGCTGAGTATCTTTTTTATGAAAGTATTTTTCTCTCCCCATATTTCTGGTTAATGCATAATGAAAATAATGCCAACTTTTTTTTATATATGTACAGAGGAAGCCACTTATTATGATCACTTTGGGACAGTCTTTTAAATTGCAATAACCAGCTGATAACATTAAGCAAAGGATATAAGAATTGGAACAATTTACATTCATTGTTATAAATTTTAATTCCTTGTTATAAATTCATTATGATAAACAAGTATACATTATAAAAAATAGTATGAAATATTTAATTTGTCTTGAATACTGTTTGGGACGGACTGATTTTGATAACAAACGTTTGATAACATTATCCTTGATTATAATAAACAGCTACATGAACATTTTAGAAAAATATGAGTTAAAGAATGAGTTTAATGATTTTTTTTATTTTTTTTTTTTTTCTAATAAGAAAATAAATCATGATAGAGATTGTGATATATTAATATACACTCAACAGTTTTGTCTATATTTTTGTCAGTGAAAAATTCCATATAGTTTCTTATTCTAGAAGCATATTTCAACAAATAATTAGCCTTCTCTATACAATATTACTCTGAAATACTATATAGTGTTTAATATGTAATGCCCTGTGTTATCTTTTACTTATCTATTTCTTTTTGGTTTTTGTTATAGGCACATTGTGGAAACAGAAGGTATTCGAGGATTATTTAAAGGACTGGGCCCAAATCTTGTTGGAGTTGCTCCATCAAGGTTCGTATCCATTTAACCTAAACTATCATACATGGGGTTACCCTCCCCTCAAAAACGGAATTTGAATGTGGTGCGCGAACTGGACGTAGTTGCACATTGCGCTGCCAGGTATCACAAGAAGGAAGGAGCCTTAAGTAAAACACAAGTATACGAATGGTATTTGTGTTTCAAACGTGGTGAAATGTCACTTGAAGACCAACCACTATCTGGCCGACCTTCAACAAGCCGAAATGATGAAAATCTTGAAACGGTTCATCATGCAATCAATGAATATCATCGAAAGACCATTGATGAGATATCTGAGGTCACTGGTTTGTTTTGGAGTTCATGCCAGCCAATGATAACAGAAGATTTGCAAATGAAATGCATTTTGTGCCTCGTTTGCTCACAGAGATTTTTAAAAAAACAAAAAACAATCATTTGAATGTAATATATTTTTAATATAATGTATATAATATAAATTACTGTATATTTTTGAATACCAGTCGAGGTTTTTTACCTAAAAAGTAGCCTAAAATTAACACCTTGACTTATGGTTAAGTCAGTCATAAAGAAAGGCCAATACTTTGTACGAATGTCCAAGTAAGCGATAATATCAGTAATTGTAAGTCGCCTATTTCAACCGACGTATTTGTACTTAACCATATTCAAGTCGTTCGATTTACTTGTCTTTTCTACTCTAATTTGACCTTGTCTTATACTCACGGTCGATTTATATTCAAAAATATACAGTATATTATAATAAATGAAAATTATTTGTTTGCTTATGCTTTTTAATTGGTTGTATTAAAAATAATTTATAACATTCAGAAAAAAGTTAAAAAATACATATCTAATTTTATGCTAAAAGAAACATCAAAAGATTTGAATGAGTTATTTGATTCAGTTTCAAACCAGTTAGGTTTTTACAGTAAGGATCACTTAATATGCACGGCTTATGAGAGCCACATGCAAACTACTTCACTATAGTGTGTGTTGCACAATTGTAACTTTCTTGTGAATAAATTTACTCTGTCAAATTTTGGAACGTTTAATGAGGATCTAAGAGTAAAAAATATGTATTTGTAATTACAGTAAAAATTACAATTTATAATATTTGTAATAATATCAATTGAAAGTAATGATAATTTTAAAAGTACCAATGTAATATCAGCTAATAAACAAAAAAAGCCAACAAGTACATACCGTATATCACAGCTTTCTAAACTGATAATCTCTAGGTGTGTTGCAAAATTAAGTATAATTTTGTATATCTTTCAAAAGATACTTTTCCTGAGTCAGTTGAACTACTGGGGTGACATTATATATTTGGCTTGGCTAACAACTCATTTGTCGCCAAAAAAAAATTATTATAAAAATGTGTTGCCAATGCAGAAAGTTTTAAAAGCTCTGCCGTATATGCTGGACTATAAGATGAATGGTTTACAAGGGTATTTGGAGGACTTCCACTCACTGTAACTCATACAAGCCCCATAATTGTCCATATCAATCTTCGGTAGACAAACAGGGCTCCACACTAACTTTTTTCACCACTGTCCTGGAACCATCCCAAAAAAACAATTTTAACCGTCCCAAAGGAAATGTAAAGTGTTCCAAAATCAAAATGTTGTTTCTTTACTTTATTATCATTTATAGTTGTTCATTGTTAGTAGCATAATAAAAACTCCTTTAAAATGTTGAGGAAATAAATAATTGTCAAACTCCAGTCCAAACCTAAAGTTCAGTTTGTTTTTCTACTGTAACAATCAACAAGAATGACAAGAACAATCCTCACCAAATTTATGGGAGTAAAAATTAACATTCCCCTACAGTGATTAGAAATCACGACCAACTGATTGGTAGTCATGTAACTTTTTTAAAAAAATTTTAAATATTTTTTTTTTCCGTCCCGGAGAAGATGTCTGTTTATTCTGAACACATTTTTACCGTCCCCGGGACAACGTTAATTTCTAGCTCTGCCTCTAATCATAATACCAGCACATTGGACAAAGTGTAATAAATAATGGTTGACAATGCTTCATCTAATAATAAAATTCTTTTTTTTAAATAATGCTTTATAATACTTCATCTAATAATATAAAAAATTTTTTTAAAAATACTTCATCTAATAAAAACATTTTTTTAAATAATGGTTGACAATGCTTCATCTAATAAAACAAATTTTTTTTTTAAATAATGCTTTATAATACTTCATCTAATAATATAAACATTTTTTTTTAAAATACTTCATCTAATAAAAACATTTTTTTAAATAATGGTTGACAATGCTTCATCTAATAAAAAAAATTCAAAAAGAAAATTAATGGTTCATCTTCATCTAATAATAGAAAATAAATGAAGATAATATTGCTACAAGCTACAAAAAAGAGGAAGAATCTAAAACCGTCAGTTGAGAAAAATTATTTTTTCTTTTCTCATTTAGTCTCTATTCTCCTGATTATTATTTGATTAACAAAACCCGACTAAATGGCTTTAGTCTAACATTCTCAGTCAGTGGTTCCCTACTGGGGGTCCGTGAGCTTGTTGAGTATGCAGACCTTTTAAAAGCCTACGGTCTGTGAGCTTGTTGAGTAGGCAGACCTTTCAAAAGCCTGGGATCCTTGGGAGAATTCATTTAAACAAAAAGCCTCCTTGGTAATGAAAAGGTTGGAACCCCTGTTCTATGTTGATACTTGGAGAAATTCCAGGTACTATTTGCCAGAAACCCATTTGCAGAAAAACAGGCTCTTTTATGTTAGACATGTTTCCTCTTCATCTAGGCACAGTCTAGACAACTGCTTTCCTGAAGACACAGACTTGATATACGTGGCTTTCTATGTCCAATTATTGATTCTTGCTTTGCAGTATTGTAAATATGCAGTTGAGTCACAGACACTTTCTACTGCAGTGCTATTTAATAGGCTGCATTATGACATTTTTGCATTGGGTCACCTGCATACATTTATGTTAAAAACATGAGCACGCTTCGGTTGCATCGTCTGGGTCAAAGTTTTCAGGTCATGTCATCCCTACAAATTCAATATTGAACCTTTTCATTATTATTATTATTATTATTATTATTATTGGATGAAGTAATTGTAACACATTGTTTTAATTAAATTTGACTAGTTTTTACCTTCATCTTAATGCTGTTCGTTACTTTAGAAACAACGGCCCGAATTGAGAGTTGTATATAAAAACAACTGAAATTAAGGTGACGGTAAAAACTAGTCAAATTTAATTAAAATAAAATTCAATATTGTTTGGTAGGTAATTTTGTCTTTGGGGAAATCTGTTTTAGTTTAACAGGTGAATAGAGGTCTAAAAACATTTTCAACATGCAAGCAATTCTACTTCCACATCAAGTATATCACATACAGCATTATAACTTTTTACGTTTACTGTATATGTTGAAGTATAAGACGAATGATTTACAAGGATATTTGGGGGACTCTCGCTCACTGCAACTCATCCAAGCCCCATAACTGTCCATATCAAGCTTCAGTGGAAAGCCCCCTAGTCATAATACCAGTACATTGGACGCAGTTTAATGCATTATTTTTATTATTATTAAATGTCCCTCTTATATACTGGTATACATGGTAATTCTTGCTGTTCATAAATTATTTTACTGCTTTAGAACCAATTTCACTTATCTATTATTCGATTCTATTTTATTCTAGGCCTGTATAATTTATAAAAAAAACATTTTGACAATTGTTGTTTATAATAGAGCTATATTTATTATAAATATTCAAGTTAACATCTCCTAATGCTGCTGTAAACCCACAATATAAAGAATTTCAGCTTTAACGAACTCATGAATCCATCCGAACTGACTTCAGATTTACTGAATGAAGTTCGATAAAAGTGGCGAGCACGTTGACCATAACAAACTTGTTTCTTATTTACCAAACGAGTGGCAACCATCGTGTATAACAAACTTTCGGCTTTAACCAACAATCACCACCCCCCACCCCACCCCCAAATAGTGTTATAGTGAGGGATTACTGTATTTTGAAATTTTTTAATGTAACTTTATTTTAATTTCAAAATTTGACTATAGATTACTATTTTTAGAAAATAATTTCTATGCCTTTTTTACTTTTTTAGTCTTGGATATTTGAATTGTTTTGTGAATAAAAAGGTCAAATGAAGATGTTTCTAAGTGTGACTTTGGTTATTTCTTTCAGGGCCTTGTATTTTTTTGCCTATGCCAACATGAAGTCTAAACTAAACGATATATTGTCACCTGATACACCATTGGTCCACATCTTCTCTGCTCTTTCCGCAGGTATTTATTATTTCTTTTGTCTTGGTTGAATGTGAATTTTACTAGAATAAAAATTAATCTCCGCGTTTAGTGAAATAATTCACTTTATCCTGTGTGCATCAAGAAAAGGTATCGATAAATTGAAAATCGAGAGAAACACAGAATGTTTTATATTTTGATTACTCTTAATCAGCTTTCATGATAATTCAATGATTTACAACAGCATTAACCCATTGCCAATGCTGGATTAAGATTTTTGTAGGCCCCTGGGCTACGGGTACTGTGAGGCCACCAGTAATATTTTCAAAAGGAAAATTAAATTTCAAAGTTCAAACATTTGCTTTACATAATTTCTAGGAAACAAATTTCTCCAAAACTGTGAATTGTAAGTTCTTAGGGACATTGTTTTAGATTGCCATGAAAGCAAGTCTGTTTTGGTCATTCTTAGATGTCACAAACCGTCATACGATTATTATATAGTACAGAGTTTCTTTTTGCTATAGTACGTTTACTACAAATATGCAATATATTGAAGTGTTTTTTTTTTAAATAGATAGTTTAGAGTACTTATACTTTGAGTCAGCATTCACAAATAAAAAATTACTTAACTGAATACATTCACTTCATTTTATTGCTACTCAAGACTTATTATAATGTTTGCTTTTGTTTTATAGGTTTCACAGCCAGCACTGCCACTAATCCCATCTGGTTAGTCAAAACCCGACTGCAACTCGACCAAAAGTGAGTAAACCTATTAAAACTTTTATATTGTCTATAATTTTGAGATGAGTCATTAACATTCAAAGAGTTTCTTGGACAATTAAACTCCTTTTCCTTGATTCATTCTACAGCTTTCCTCAGGTTTACTATCCATATGTAAAGAGACTTCTTTTTTTTTTTGTAGTGTCAAGTAACAGTA
>VCCN01003404.1:11007576-11022298 GCA_006491835.1 Architeuthis dux
TAATAAATTATTGTTATTATGATGAGGTATTTATAATAATAGAGCTTGTATAATATAAAGTGGAGTCCCCACAACAAAATAAATAAAGATATATTCTGTCGGATTCCCTTACATCCACACAACAAACACAATGAAGAATATCTAATATTTACTCACCTTTTTGTGTATTTTAGTGTTTCTTTGGATAAGATTTTGGGGTCACTGCCAAAAGGGGCAGTAACTCAAAATAATTATCTCAAATCTCTCCTGGAGACCCATGTTTTCATAATTTATTTTAGGCATAATTAAAAAATATTGCTTATTATAAAAGAAAGATGGAAGGTAATTTACCATATTTTTATTAATGACTAATAGACATAAATAAAATAGAATATTCATAAAATATCTGTTAAATATATTATACCGGGATCTGTTAAATCTAGGGTTTACTGTACAAAAAAGAAACCAAAGTTTAAGGTTCTTCTAAAACCAAAAAATAATAATGATAAAGTTTCTTTGTTTTCTAGACAGTCCTTGACAATTTGGTATTCCTACTGCAAGATCCGCTGTTTGGTAAAATACATCTCTTGCACTCCTAGAAGATAAAATATATATTAATTAGCATAGACCTGTCTAAAATGACAGGATTATTTACATATGCATCTGCACTTCTGCCTAGAATCAAACTATCTGTGCGCTCTGCTTGGGATCAAAGTGTGTAGTATCTGTGTGCTCATTGAAGTGTTACACCCCTAAAAAATATTGTTTGCAATTGTTGTTGCTGGGCAACGATTCACGTCATTAATTTCTTAGCACTATCTGACGTCCTAATGTCATTGAGTTACACACACAAAAAAAAGAATATATATATATATATATATATATATGGAACATATTGCTTTTTCTATATGTGGATATATAATGTGAATCTCTGATTATTACAAACACTGCACAAAACTTTTATGAAACATTCAGTGGTAGTCAAACTCGTCAATGGCTTATAAGATTCGTACTTTGATCACACCTACTTTTTAAGCAAACTCTAGTTATTATCTAAACTAAATAGGCACTATCGGCCGGTCTCGTATACATGTCTAGTCCGCTACTATATGGTGGTCACACTCTTCATTAGTTACAAAGGCTTAGTTGGTCGTTGTCTTATCGGTCTAGGATACCTTGTTGTAGTGTAATGGTTAACAATCTGGTTTCTCAGATCAGTAGTGAGTTCAATCTCATTAAGTGCTCTATGCTTATGGCCTTGTGCCAGAGCTAAGCTTAGTAAATAACATGAAAGTTTTTGCATGAAAACACATCACAGCTTAACACAAGTGCAACACAAATTCTTTGGTACAGATAAAAGGTAGACTGAAGTCTTAGCTAATCAGTTCACCCCTCTCCCCTATGATATTTAACTAGAAAGCTTTAGCCTACAAGAAATAGAAATTTCCTATTGAAATCTGTTCCAAGACCCTGAATTTCATTGACCCTTTAGTAATTGTTTAAATGAAGGTGCCAAGTGATGTATCGGTTACTGGCACAGAAAATGGAATCGGCTGATTTCAAGTTCCAGCTGAGACTGTTTATGTTCACTTAGCACGAATGCCTTCGGAGAAAGGCATGAATCCACTTCTCCCCCTAGCTATAGGTAAATAGCAGGGCAGTTGAAGCCCTTTAGCCCTGTAAGGGAGTCCATCTAAGAGAATGTTACCGACAGAAAAACCTACTGCTTGGGTGTGTGGTTAGCAACTCCACCCGGTAAAACCTACTTTCTACTGAAACCGCAAAGTGGCACTATGCTCCACAAGGCGTCTACAGCAATAAACAAAACCTGTTCAGTTATTGCCCATTCAAAATTAGCCTTGAACCAAATATTGTGTATACTCTACCCAGGTTATGGTACTTTCGTCTAAATCACTTTTGTCCCCACAATATATCATCAATTATTCCTTAGCTCATGGTCAACCATTCGACAAAATGTCATTGAAATTCATTGAGAACCTTTGGAGATATTGTTGGGGCAAAAGTCATTTTAGACCAAAGTGGTTTAGTCAAAACTGATATTTGCTAAAGTGATGTAGACGAAAGTGCTGTACCCCGCTCTACCCTTGCATGTTTTGTGTGTGGTTTAATTTGATCACAGGTTTTTTTTGGTTTTTTTATTTTGTGAGTGTATATTTTATGAAAGGATCTTCAAAATGCCAAAGTTGGAGAACCAATATTGGGATCCACTGGAATCTTTGGGAAAGACTGTCGGATACAACGCTTTACCGGAAGGTAATATGAAACTATTCAGAGTTGTAATATTCACTATGCAATGTAATTTGCACTAAGATCATCCAATGCTGGAAAAAACCATTTCAAACCAAAAAAAACTATTATCTCTTTTAGAAAGTTAAGTGCTTGAAAAATTCCCCAATCATTAAATAAGTCGGCAAGTGTTAAAGATATTCCGTTTTTTCCCAAATGTGCATGTTGCGTATATTTGAATTAACTTCTGTTAATCTTGGAAAATGGTTAGCGGATGTTGAAGAATAAGGAATCGGTCTTTATCAGCCATATGTTGTCTAAAAAGAAAACCAACTCATTATCAAGTTCAATTACAGATGCAGGATGAGTGAGACTTAGTCAATAGGAACCAGTATTTCATCTAGGAGGAATATTTCCAAAACAGGACAGATGAACTTTTAAATAACAACACATTTAAAGATGAGTAAATGGAAAACCGCTGCAGTAATGTCCTCCCAGGACATATTATGAAAAGGCGCAGCTTCGTCTAGAGCAGTGGTTCTCAACCTTTTTTTGCCCCCGCACCCTTTTCACCATATTTCAGAATGGCATTCCCACCCTTCCGAGGTTGTCTGATTCAAAAGTTCTATATTAGCAGTGCCAAACGATCAATATTCCAACAGTTTGAATCTCCCAATCTGTGGTCCCGATTCCCTATCCACCCTGAAACCTTAAAATTCCCCCCAAGGGGGGAATTCCTCCCTGGGTGATAACCTCTGGTCTAGAGGACCATAATCTCCTCACTAGCGTCTTTTGATGGGAATGGCGAGTACTTAAAGGTACGGTAGATGGACGTTCGTTGTTGCCTTTTTCATCTCTCGTGCTGACTCTCGCCTTGTCAGGGTTTAAACGCAACGTTCAAGCTTTTATATGTTCGATAGAAAAAGAGTTAGTGTGTCCCTCTTGAGTCCTGGACACACTGCTCGCCTGTGTGGTACAGTTGCCATGCGCTGCTGACCCACACTAAAAAATTCATGGACTGAGGTGAGTAACATACAATCAGTAAGGGGGAGAACCTTATGCCCTAATCCAAATAACAGGATCAACATTAGACTGAGAAAATACAATGTACCGAGTGATAATCCCCAGTGGGTAGAGCATTTGGGAGAATATCACATGGTCCAAAGATCAGTCTCCCGTCTAGGCTAGTGATGTTCGTTAACATAACTCGCCAACAATAAGGACAGCTGTTATTTTTTAATTGAGTGTCTTACAGTAAAGGTCTTGTCCCGCGTTTGTGAAATCCACTTCATAAATGTCAACTTGGGATGTGTCGGTTCCCGTTTGCTCATCAGTGTTCAGTATCGTCCTGTAAACCCTAATACTGGAGCTTTGATCAGTCTCCTATTCTTTCTTATGTATAATGTGGTTGGGACTTTAGCACAATCTTCCCAATGCCCTCAACACCCGTATGCATGTTATTTCTAATGAAAATACAGCCAAATCGTGAGTTCACCGAAGTTAAGCAACATTGAGCCTGGTCATTACCCAGATAGGAATACCAGGTGCTGTATACAGCAATAGGATTGTGCTGCAGCTGTCTCAGTGTATGCCCTGCCACCAATTAACCAAACATCTTACCAAGCTAGGACCAGATCCTTCCTCAGGCACTCGCTGCTCCATGAAGGACACATGATAGTGTGCTCTCCTCGGGGGCAGCTATACTGATATCAAGTTGCACCGATCACATGAAATAAAAGAGGCTGACATTGAATTTTACCCAGGTTATCAAAGGTATAAAAAGCACTTGTCCTGGGGCACTTTTTAGCGCTCTATATCACACAAGCCATTGATAGTGAATTCCTTCCTTACTGGGTGGTCAATGAATATAGCCTTCTGATTAAGTTGATGTAGTTTACCAAATATCTAATGGTATGAATCTACTTCTCCCCACCCCCCAGCTTTGGGTAAATAGCGGGGTAGTTGGAGCCCTTTAGCCCTGTAAGGCAGTCCAACTAAGGGAAGGTTACTCTGATGAAAACAAACTAGGAGCCGAGCCCCTAAAGCAGCCAGGTGGTAAACTCTACCTCCTTTCCTACAGCCAAATAGGCCGCCAATTGTGACATTTCATCAACATTGGAGGCCGAGAGAGTGGGATCATCTCAGTGCAACAACCCTCTCACAGGTTGTTGTGCAAAACTTTTCAAAACGACAGACATCATCGGAAAGATGGTCAACCAACAATAAGGTGTCAAACCTTTTTTGCATTACAAGTTAAATTATCTACATATACCTTCAGGCTCAAAATCCAATCAACACTTTTGATTGGATTCAAATTTTATTACGGAAGGTGTTGGTGGCCTAACAGTTAACAGCATGGAAAATGGAATCGGCGAATCGAGTTCAAACCACGGCTGTGACGGTTGGCGTTCACTTTTCACTAATGCCCTTGGGAAAGGCATGAATCCATTTCTTCTTCTCCCCCCCCCCCAGCTATGGGTAAATAGCAGGACAGACTGGGCTCTTCAGCCTTGGTTGGCAACCAGTCTAAGAGATGGACAACTCAGATTTCAAACCGGGAAAGTCCAACCCTTCGTTCAGCGTCACGAGAGGCTGGCAACGGACAGAGTAGGGAACGTGTTCTCGAAAAGTACAGCTAACGACGCTCTAGTGAAGCTTCGATGGGCCTAGCAAGCCGGAAGTGGATTATAATGAATTGCTCAAGGAGAATAAAAACGGACGGATGAAATAACGCAACCGCCGTCTCCACCCCCCCTATGACACTTATCTCCCTTAACTCGAGTACAAGAGGAAGATTTAAAAGTAAAATAGAAATAAAAAGGATCTTTATACATGGGCCATGGAGAAGATCTTTGGTCTTAGCCATTATGTTCACCCAATACCTTAATGACCAGGGATAAGAATAGAGCATTGCACTTAAGGCCCCTGTTTAAAGGTTTAAACTTTTACTGGTTATTCATGATATGCAGACTTCGAGGAAATAAGGAGCCGTCTCCTGATTCCTCAAGTTTTTAATAAACCGGTGATACCAACAATTTTTTAAGTGCTAGTCATATAGTAGTTAACAATGACAAGTATTAATACTTAGGGATAAGATATTCCTTTGGTTTTTCACTTTTGTTAGACCAAAAATAGGATGAATAAACTTTGAACAAACAAACCTTTCCCATCAAATTATTTGTACCTGCATATGCTTTTAAAATTAGCACTTCCCAGTCAAACTGTAATTGTATACCGTACTGTGAATCCTGTATTTAGTAATAACCAAAACTGCTGTATGTAATGAGTAATAATAACCCAGAATGCTAAGTTGCTTTCATGTCAGATTTAACTCCCTTTCTATCCCACCATTTCTTTTCTTTTCTTTTGTAAATGCTCTTTTGTTACAAAGTTATCATTCTTGATTTCTTATTCTCTACCCCCGGTGCCCTCGTTTTCTTCCCGTAGAGGATGGTAACGCTGCACTCCACCCTCGACCCCTTGAGTTAATTTACCGAGCGCAGTAATTTTCGAAACCTGATTACTTAATTGTAATGAGCGAAACTATTTAAAAAAATAAAAAATTAAAATAAAAAAAAAATAAAAAATTTAAAGAACTCTCAAAATAAAGTTAATGTTGAACAAATTTAACCGCTTTATTTCGAAATTTTTCATTAAACACAGTGTTTCGCAAATCTCTTCTTTAACCCTTTTGAGACTCCTGGGATCATGGGCGTCCACTGGGCGGGGGGTTAAACAGGGCATCCTCCCCACCCCCTGGATCAGTCCTTCTCACCTAGAGTGAGGGGGTTTGAAAGTTGGAACCTTATAGTCAATAAAGGATAATGGTGCAATTATTTGACATAACCACTATTTGATGTACCCATATAAAAAGATGGTATTATTATTCACTGCTATAGATATACCCTTTTGCCCCACCCCCTCCCCAGAAAAGTGACAGCGGATGCCCATGCCTGGGACATATATGTATCAAGGTTTCTATGACTGCAGGGATATATATGTCCCGTAGATCTCTTTGAGAAATCTACTGAGACATTTTGGTTCAGGCATTAAGCATCTTGATAGGTTAGTCTTGAAAGGGTTAACAGAATTTTTTTAAAAAGATTTAAATATGCATACTGGTAAAAAGATGAGACATATTGGTCATCACTACCAATAAAGTCGGGGTGGGGCTATTGGCATGGGCCTATGATTTTGAGAGGAGGGGGGGGCAATACAAATAAAATTGCTTGCCATTACCTTTTATATAAATCGTTCTAGTTCCTTTATTCTGTTCTGTTACTTCTAAGTACATCATACTACATGTACTCGTATAGAAAAAAGTAATGCGTCCGTCTCTTAAGAGACAACTCTCAATGGAGTATACACCCGGTGACGAAGACCCAGTTTCTGTTGCATGCGTCAGCTTAGTGATCCTTGCAAGTTTCAGGACTTACGACCAGGACTTAATTCTCAAAAGTGTTCATGACTACCCTCTTGGCATGATGCAAGTCCACAGAAGGGATACCTCCACCCTAATTACACAGCTTAGAGTGTACTCAATTAACTGCTGAGTGCACAGGGAAATTTTGTCCTAATGAAGAGTTTTCCACACTTTTTGCTCATACCGGGAATTTGAACCCAGGACCTTCTGCGTGTGAGGCAGACATGCTAACCATTAAATCATCCAAGCGGACTGTACTTGTATATACCCATACATAAATCCTATGTATTTAGCATTAATTACAAAAATACTTAATGAGCAGTTTGGAATGGGGCCAACATTTCCCATCTGGCCTGGGCCTATTACCAGCTCTGGCTGGCCATGAATAGAGTCTCATTGTTGCGTTAGCATAAGGCAAATTGTTATTTTCCAGTGAATTAATCGGTCGTCTGCAAACCGTTATATTTGGATGCTCTCTCGTGTGGAAAATTGCAAAACTATTTACGTACAGAATCTTTTTGATTTTTTACTATTATTTTTCTTTCATCTTAATTTTAGTTCTTTTTAGTTCTTTTCATCGCATTTAATAGTCAGTATAGGGCAGTAAGTAAACAGCGTAGTCTCGAGCTTCTTCTTTATTTCCAATCTGGATGAGGTTCACAAAGAAATTATGGTCACACAGAAAAGGCAGGTAACTAGTATAAGACGCTGTAAATGATAAAATATCATTACAGAACAAATGAAAGCAGAAAAATTTAAAATTGTATTTTATTAAATTTATTTACAAGTGTTAGTGTTTAAAGTTGTTACAAATATGAAAATTATAAATACAAAAATCCCCACAAACAACTCTAACCACAACATTAACCCTTGTAAATAAATTTAAACTATCATTTTCAGCGTTTTATACTAGTTACCTCCCTTTTCTTAATGACCATAATTTCTTTGCGAACATCATCCAAACAATTACCGAGAGTTACAGTAAATATTCATAATTTTGTTGTCCTGAGTTTTCTTTGGCTGTGAATCAGATATTGATTCAAGACAATTTGTAGATAGTGATAAAGCCAGTGAAAGCAATGGTTGTCTTAGAGTAGCTGACAAGATATCTCATGGCTTTGTTCTGGGTCTTCTTACTCTGGTACTGAATAAAATAGTTATTCAAGACAATTCGTAGATGGTGATGAAGGCATTGAACATAATGATTGTCCTGGAGCGGCTGATGAGATATATTACCAATATGATGTCACACAAAATATGCTGGTCCTAAGTGGTTAACAAAGCAGTATTATATAAATAACTCATAGCTTTCAATTTTAAAATATGGGTAAAAGATAAGAATTAATAACCAAAAAAGTAAAAGCTAGAAACTCTTTTGAACAAGTGTTATGTAGTTTAAGATTCCGTAGAAAGCAGACAAAACTGCAATATGAGGTGCAGTCCAACCATTTCATTGAAATATATTATGTGGGAAGTGCAGAAGAATAATTCTGTTTGAGTCCAGAGCTGATCCAACCACAGGAATACCAAGAGATCATTTCATAGGCCTGGTCCGAGTGTCTAAAATTTATTGTGAGTTAGGTAATTGTTTGCATGAGATTCGCAAAGAAAAGGGGTATAACTAGTATAAGACGCTGTAAATGAAAAAAAATCATTATGGAACAAATGAAAGCAGAAAAATTTATTTACAAGGTTAGGGTTAGTGTTTAAGGTTATTACAAATACAAAAAATAACTAACCCTAAGCATTAACCCGTGTAAATAAATTTAAACTATCATTTCCAGTGTCTTATACTAGTTACCTCCCTTTTATTAATGACCATAATTTCTTTGCCACCCTCATCCAAACAATCAGTGTGAGTTAAGGTAGATATTCATTCTGTCCGCACCTTTGCAAATCTGGAGTTTTCTTTGTATCTATCATTACAGAAAATACATCAGGTCTTCTCTTCTCTAAATATAAAGATATACAACATTATGACATCTCTGACTTACATACCATTCCTTCACAATTCTACTTGGGGAATGTTTTGACTTTCAACCAAATCTGAATAACTTTGCCTGAGATCTGAATTTCTAAGATGTTTAAGATATTCACATTGTGAGATAAAATACTTTCTCTCGAATCAGCTTTTTTGATTTCAGCACAATTCTGTCAAAATAACATTTCTAAGAAACACAAACTGCATTTCAGCTCAGGGCAGTCCATCAACTTGACAAGATCCCAGGAAGGTTCGCTCCTGACTTGTAATATTTGAATCAAATTGTTAATTGTTTGGAATAGTTTCATTAAAACGTTTCTGCTATATTATGCAAGGGAGGTAACCAGGATAGACGCTATACATGATTAGCTGCTGCTGTTGAACTATTACCATAACTGTTGAAATAGCATCTATCTTGGTTACCTCCCTTATATAAACGTTTTAATGAACCAATTCCCTTTGATTCTACTGTATCATAGTGGTTATGTTGCAGTTAACTCTGACTTCAAATCATGCAGTACTTTGTGCCAATTATTTAATTCTGTAAGTTTCAGTCTTTTGCTATTTTGACCATCGCATCAAGCCAAGCCTATTGTGTTACAGGAGAAAAACTGTGTTTGCACCGATCTTCCAAGTGAGGAATACCTCGTCTGAAAATCAGCATTCAAATTTCTGGGATCGAAAACAGACCACTGTCAGATGCTATCTAACTCACCAAGTAGACAATGGTTCACATTCTTTTCAGCACTGTTCTTTATCATTGAATTGATTCAAGGGAAGATGGTTACAGGTCATACTTTTTATGTACGCCAGTTCTAAAGGAAGCAACTCTTTAATGTAATATTAAAATAAACTAATTTTAACAATCTTTGGTTAGAATTTTTCAAATTAGTTGTAAAATTGAAGACTCTTGCTAATTAATTGGGTGAGCAAGCAATTAGTGGAATGTAAAAATGGCATACGTTTTATAAAATACAGAAGAAACATCATAAATTGATCTTAACCATTTATAGGTCACCCCTTAAAATATTTTAGATAACAAAACCACCTTTTTGTATGTTAAACTAGACCTAATTACAAGATATTTTCAGTTGTAACATTTCTGAAATCTTTTTGTTCATGGGGCAAAACCCACTGATGAAGTGATCATATATGGTGCCTTACCCAAAAAGTGACCAATAATGGAAAATAAAAAAAAATTAAAAATTAAAGTAGAAAGTTAAACATAACATAGAATTAAAGAATAACATTCAATATAATGAATAGATACAAACAAATTGATATTGACAAAAAAAATAACACCTCTGGGTTGATTTTAAAATGTTATTTTGCAGGCCAAAAAGAGGCAAATTTAAAGGGGTGTGGTGTGCCTCAAAACAGTTTTTGTCTTTGTTCAAGCACAAGTGTACTTTGCAAAGCTTGCAGACCACATTGGTGCAGATTATGTTGTGGCTACAATATTTACATGTGGCTGGGTTAAGAGAATTTCTTTTTCAGCCAACATGTTGTGAAATCTTGGAATAGATTGAGTAAAGAGGTGGTTGCCACCACATCCATTAACAAATTTAAATTCAAAATTCAGCCAATGGTTGAAGAAATTTAATGGGGCTGAACATATGAACATTTGGTATGTTATCTGATATATTAAATAGAAATTTAATATGAAATATTTCGGTTTATTTTAAATACTGAATAAGGAAAAGGAAATGTCGAATAAAATTAACAAAATATTTTAAAAAGTATTGGCCTCAAAGATCAATTTTCAGATGTCTATTTTATACAGTTAAACAAAAAAGGAATGACAGATTGGTGGACTGGCATGTATATAAACAAAAATAGACTGGCCTGATTGTCGGGCTGAAAATAGACTTGTGTATCTTCGTACTGGTTGTATTTATGGTGATATTGACTGGTGCACCTTAGCATTATGGTGTACACCAGCCTATTTTCTGTTTAACTGTGTAAAGAAGACATCTGAAAATCAATATTTAGGTTCAATAAACTATGAAAATGAAAAATACTTTCAGTTTCAGTGTTCTAGATGTTATAAAATATTAAAATTCTAAAACTTCAAAATTCATAAAATTCTAATGAACGTAGTTCTTCTTTGTGTATTGGATTGATGTATGCTTTCTGATGGATGTACATGTTATGTCTGTTTAGGCCATCCCAAATATTTAAGTTCAATGCTTTTTCGATAATTTTAGTCAACATTTTATTTTCCATATTCGATATTTAAAATAAATGCAGAAATATTTCACATGAAATTTCTCTTATACCTTTTTTCCTTTTCCCTTTTTTGTGTTTGGCTCCATTTTGTTTTTTGCTCGTCTTCAATTTTTCTACTATTTTTAATTTTTTTAAGCAAAGTTTTTTATATTAGTTTATTTTAACATTATATTAAATAGTTGCCTCTCTTATGTTGGCATGCATGAAAAGGCTAACCGGATAATTACAGTTGTGTTTCTACAAGGAAAGATTTAGTCTACCAAAAGGTAAGTGGTTCCCAATCGGGGGGGAATTTGAATAGCCCACGGGGAGGAATAAGGCTATTAGGTAAAAATAAAAGTCCAGTCTAGAGATAGGGTATTCTGCACTTCTATCTATCAAGTCGAAGGCTCGAAATAAGTCCCAACTCGACACTGATGTAAGTGCTCTCTCACTAATAGACCCACAAATTGAAGAACTAGTAGTAGCAATAAAACAAGAACAGAGATCACATTGATGTGTATATCAGTTACAATAGCAGAATTCTTATTATTTTTATAAGAAATTTGAATTTTAAATGATGTGTTCTAATTATTTTTGTTTGCTTTCTTTGACTAACAAATACATGTCAACAGCTGTACAATTATAAAATTAAACTAATTCTTAGTATGAAACTGTCTAATTATATGCAAAATAAAGTTATTATTTGAAATTATTCTTTGTTGCAACTTAATAAATAGAACCCCCTTCTATTTATTAAGTTGCAACAAAGAATAATTTCAAATAATAATAGTAATCTTTTTGACAAAAGTAGGGAATAACTCGAAAAGGTTGGGAACCTCTAGTCTAAGTCAACGACCCAAAATAAAATTCTTCATTGTAAACTGCTAACAACTGTAATCTCCCTTATACAATAAGCCAGTAATATTAATATGTCCCAAAGCCAGTGGTGGAGTGCTAAAAGAGAAGTGAGGGCATGCAGGGCTGTCTGCTCTTTAAGCCCCACCCCCTCCTCGAGAAAACTTTAAAAATTTAACCAATTTCAGAGACGTTCCTATGTGTTCTCTCAGCATTACACCACTGTCCGAAGCTTTCATTTGAAACTGCTTATCGATGCTACTGGGAATTTTATAAGAATTTAATTGACCATTCAGTCAAACAATACTTTGTCCTAATTTCGATAGCTTTCTTTCTAGCGAAATTTAGTCCGTGATTGACATAGATAATAAAACATTATATCAAATTTTTGCTTTGAGTTAATTACCGAATGATAACACGTTTCTGAGGTGAAAATTTAACAAAATCTTTCAATAACTACTTACCAGTAACAGTAATGAAGTAGTGATTTATGATAAAGTGGTCTAGGGGAAGTAACTCAGTAATAACTCTTCTAAAATTAAGGTCGGTGGTCTAGGGGAAGTAACTCAGTTAGCAAATATTATCTAAGGGACATAACCCAATTAATATTTATGTTGAAACCGGTTATCCTTTTTATACCCTTCTGCACTTCTGCGTCTAGGGGAGATAACTCGTTTTGTCAAATAAAGATAATTTTCATTTAATTTTATACGATGAAGTATTATAAATCATTATTATTCATTTTTTTTTTACAGATTAATTCTTTAGTTCTTTTAACCGTCTTGAATAAAAGTTACGATAAAAAAAACTTCCCTTCCACGGATTTAAAAATGTTTCCGTACCCATTTAAAGTTTTGAAAAGCTACGGTAATGTTTTATGCACGGAAGATTTTAGATTTTTATTATATGTATATATATTTATATTATTTAGTGCTTTCAATGAAGTATTATAAATCATTATTGTTAATTTTTATGACTACTTTAAAAAGTAGTCATAAAAATTAACAATAATTAACTTCAGCTTACCTTTTTAGTTGTTTTTTTTTCATTTTTTATCCGGCCTGTATAAAAGTTACGATAAAAAAGCGACTAAAAAATTAAGATGAAATTTCTTCCGTTCACTCGTTGAAAGCGTTGATATTTTATTTTGGTCGTGGATTTTAAATGCTTTTTCTTCCCTTCCACGGATTTGTTTATATTTTTCTTCCCTTTCACGGAATTAAAAACTTTTTCCGCACCCATTTAAAAGCTTACAAAATCTACTTCCTAAGATAATATTTTTATGCAAGGAATTTCTTTTAAAATTTCTTTTAAAACTAACATAATATTTCTATTTACGTTTTCAGAGTTAATAATATCGTAATTATCGTAACTTCAGGCTGGTTAAAAAAATAAAAAAAGGAATTAAAGGGAGAAAGTAGTGATAACAATTAATAATGATAAAAGTTACGATAAAATTAATAATGATGCTTTATAATACTTCATCGAATAAAAATAAATGAAAAATATCTTTATTTGACAAACCTAGACACGCAGAAGGGTATAAGTGCCACAGGTAAATAAAAAGTATAACCGGGTAAAAAGTACATACAAATTAATAATAATGATTTATAATACTTCATTGAAAGCACTAAATAGGTGTGCATAAAGTAAATAATATAAATATATATATGTACATATAATTAATAATAATAAAAATCTAAAATTTCCGTGTATAAAAACATTATGTTAGATGTTCAATGTCTGTGGAAAAATTATTAAATCCATGGAAGGGAAGCTTTTCTTATCGTAACTTTTATTCAAAGAATAAAAAAAGCAACTAAAAAATTAAGTTGTAAGTAAAAGGTAGTCATAAAAATTAATAATAATGATTTATAATACTTCATCGGATAAAATTAAACGAAAAATATCTTTATTTGACAAAACGGGTTATCTCCCCTAAACGCAGAATGGTTATAACAAGGATAAGTGTCGAAACTAAATTGTAACAACGTAATAAAGTGGCAAAGTCTCACGTCACGTCACGACTTCCGGTTCCAACCTTAAATATTCTACTACTGAAAAACATTAGGGAAAATTTTGCTTGTTTCTTTTTTCGTCGTTTTTTTTTTTTTTTTTCGACAGTAATTTAGCACAGTTTGTCAGTATAGGAGATTCAGTTTATACTGAATAAGAAATCTTTATAACTTTTAGTCATTCTATCGATTTTCCATTCGTTTTCTCCCACCGGAAGTTCGAGCAGACGAAGCATTAAGGCCAATGGACTGTTGACAACAAAGCGACTTGTCGATAAAAATGCCCGAAACTAGTAACTATGTCAATTTTATTGTAATAATCTTCGTGTTATTAATAAAAAGAAAGATTGTAGAAAAGTTCCATCTAAATATTATTTGGTAAACAATAACTCTGAGGTAATTGTGGTTGAAAACAACTTATGTTTACAATAATTTAGCCTTTGTTTTTTAAGAAAAGATGTATTTATAATATTGAAAGCATACAAAACTATTAGAAACGGGAACAGTTACTACTACTACTACTACTACTACCACCACCACCAATTTTCTTTTAAGAGAAGTTTTTTATAATTAAATGAATAAATTAAAATGAAACAAACTCTATTACTTTTTTTTAAATTATGTATATCTTTTTTAACGTTACTTTTGAATTTAAAAAGTGACCAATGAAAGTATTTAAATTTTCTTTAATTATTGTTTTGTTTTTATGCTTTGATCTTATTTGCTTTGAATATATGAATGAATAATTTCGGCAATTATCTGTAAAGGGATCCCTGCCATTCCCAGCATTTCAAACCATTACCGAAATTTGCTACGCGTAAATTTCTCTTGCTTTTAAGAAAATCTCGTTTTTTCGGCTTTCTTTCGGCATAAAAATTATATATTTATTCATATCAATCCGTGTATTAAACAATAATAATGTATTTGATTAAATAAAAGATTTGGAAAATCTGTGTATTATATATAGATATTTGAATGATGATAAGCGAAGTTATTATTAATATTAGAATA
>VCCN01003404.1:11086316-11099489 GCA_006491835.1 Architeuthis dux
TGCGTAGTTCCATTGAAGCAATTATTCCCTTCTTTGTCTGCTGACAGGAAATTACACGCAGAAAATATCCGGAGAGCTAAATGAATAGTATTGTCTTCTATTTGTAGGTGAAGCAAGCCCACCAGGATCAAATAAGCTTGTCTGCAACTGGCTACCACGCGTAAGTCTATCACTATTTATACATTCTTTCTGACCAGTTTCCTGGTCTTTGTTGTCAGCTCCCTCCCCGTTGGATCTCTGGGCCCCGATGCGGTGCACCAGCTGACACCCCTCCCCTTTCAGGGCCTATGAAAGGACAACATACTCTCGTGGATCAAATAACGGTTACATTCGACATCCCAAGATGGTTACCGATTAAGATATCTCTTTAGGAACCGAGTGGCGCTGAACAGTTCATGAGAACAACATGGTTAACGCTGCTCTACGATATAAGAAACAATGACCAAATTTTACTGGTTCCAGGAGGTCAGTTTTTGTGTTACACCGGGTGTCGTCAGCTATACAATATTTATTACTAATTAATTCTTTCTACGGATATAAAAAAAATAATTCCTTCAAAGCAAAAACGTTCGGAATTATTTTTGTTAGTAACTATTTCCGAAGGGTGGGGGGGGGAGTGATCCAAAATCCAAAGAACACAGTTTAACCTTTGGAAGTGGTCAGGACGAAAAGAATAAGAATCTCTTACCTTGTTTATTGACGTCGGTGTGTATAACATTTATTTGCGAACACATTCCTTCTCTTCTCGCGACTTAGGCCTTTTGGTCTCTCGTCAATTAACCTTGGTGACAGGGGTATGGTAACGTTAACTCCTGTCTCCGGGTGGGGGTGCGTAATGAATATCTTAATCGGTAGATGTTCACAACGCTTGATGATCGAAATTACGTTTAACACCGATATTAACGATAGCGAAGAAGTCATCTCTGTCTCCGACTGGGGTTTAAATACAGAACATTTGTATTACCTCCAGTCATGCGTAGTGATGGGATTCTGGACTTCCGGTTACTTCCGGGACTTCTACGATCTATAAAAGAAAGTTCAAAACACCCGGCCCAGTTTTCCCCTGACACCCGTCTGAAGGTCAGAGATCTCACCTCCCTCTCCGTCCGATCACTTGTACGTAATGAACTTTTTTTTTCACATAACAATATAATTTATGTATTAATTTAACATGTATTTTCCACACACTCATTCACTCGATGTTAAAAAACGGTGCACAAAGTTGTGCACCATTTTTAACATCGACTGAGCGAGGGTGTGAAACTTTACAATCACAATCGGAACCACCTACCCTACATTGTGCCCTTTTTTAGACAAAATAAATAAATACGTAGTTTTAATTTAATTAAAACAATCGACGTCACCCGGTGTAACAGAAAAAAGTGATCTTTTCGAACGAGTCAAATCTGGTTCCAAAAAGGTAACACGCGCCGAAACAATCTCTATTTTAAATACTATGATTGTGAGATATGGAAAATATATCTTTCCACATGTAAAATAATATAGGCAGGAATAATTTTGCAAGCAAGCAGCGTTAGATGAAGATGTTAGATGTAGTAAACCAATCAAACGTCCTTCCACGGGGTTTTTGAAATCTCTCGTCTCTAATTGGCCGAACCGTTAAACAAAGAGTTTGATTCTTTTGGCGGTAAAATACGTTGGACAGGACAGCGGCACTTGGCAGTCGGCAAGGAATCTTGACCAAAGGCAGGCCTGGTTTTGGCTGCCCCGCCGGACATGGAGTTAGACAGAGAGCGAGAGATGTGTTTAGACGTTGAGGTGGGTGAGGGGGGGGCAGACAGCCAACGACTATAGTGGTGAGTCGCGTGGATTACATTGATAGTTATTGAGAGTTGATTTTTTATTCAAGGAAAATTAGCGCTTTGTTGAAGTGTTGGGATTCGAACCATCGTTGCATCCGAGAAGCGATTCGAACCATCGTTGCATCCGAGAAGCGATTCGAGAAATAAATTAATCAATTTTAACAGCTAACAGACGGACTCAGATTTCCCCTCTTGGGTCTCCACCCGGAGGATATGGTGTGTTTTATAAGTATCTCTCGGCCCTCTCTCCCTCGTGTTCGGTGAAGCATTTTTTGGCAATGAGCCTGCCTGGTCGCCGACTTCGATGCGTTATCATCTTTCCTGGGACTGATCGGCTAGGGGCCGCTGCAACTAAAACATGTGCATGATGTGCATCCATTATGCTAAACACCTCGCACATTAGGCCTAACGAATAGTTCGACAACTCAACATTTCATTTACAAGTAATTTACACAATTCTGGGGTCAGCCTTTTTCTGCATGCTATCTCTTCTTCCTAAGTGTCCAGCCCATCTCCATTTGTGCTGCTTAATTATTTGTATAATATCCTTCTCTCTAGTCCTCCTTCTGATCCATACGGATGCGAAACATGGAAATTAACAAAACGATAACCAAACTGTGAACCAACTTATAATCTCACAGAGCGACATGGAAAGAGCAATGCTATGGATAACCCTAAGCGTTAGAAAAAAAGAATATATATATAGTCTATGAAGCTTTTATAACTTCCACTACTAACAATGTTATTAAGAAAAATAAATTTAACTTACTCTCCGAGCATCGAAGTGACCCTGTGTCCGCTGTTGCAGTCAGTGTTTAAGCCTCACTCATTTCCCTATCCATTTCCCCTATTACTTCTTTCTAAAATTCTGATGTTCAGTTTCCCGGTTTTTCTAACGACCCACATCTTCCCTAGAAGGAAATATATACATATACTAATTTTACAAAGAGGAATAAGTCATGTTAACGGCAACTAGAAGAAAGGTACTCAGAAAGGCAATATTTTGTACATTGAAATAACTAGTGTATTTAACTTGAAAGATCCTCAGCTGTATATATATAAGAATTAGTTTGATGTGGATGATGTAGCAGAATTTATTAACTTTCCTGTTTTTCTTGCGTCGATCTCAGAATTACCAATTTGAAATACGACTTTGCTACCAACTCAGGACGCGTCTTTGACTACTACACAAATGGTGTAGCTTGCAGTGAGATTGAAATTGATTGCTTAACAGGAGATAACAAGGTAAGCATAATATCGTATCCTTGCATACAGATAGTCGAAGATTATATAACTGACGCAATTGAATAAAGAATGTATTGAATCAGTTACTCTGTTTTAAACTATGAATTTACTACCCAGCCGGTTTATCACGAGATCAGAAAAGTCTGTTTCTATAATCTTTTTGAGACTCTCTGGGATTTCTGAACCAATTAACAGAATAGTCCCAGTCCAGTGATTTTTGTTTTTTTAATCTTCGACGAGTTGTCGTGGGGGAGTGGAGACGACGGCCGTGTTATTTCGTCTGTCCGTTTTCATTGCTTTATTTTACTTGAAGCAATTCATTATAATCTACTTCCGGTGTGCTAGGCCCGTCGCAGCTTTACCAGAGACCCGTTAACCATACTGTACATTTCGGGAACACGTTCCCAACCCGGTCCGCTACCAGCCTCTCAGGATGAATTCCCGATTTGAATTCAGAGTTGTCCGTCTCTTAGACTGCTTGCCACCAAGGCTGCAGAACCCAGTCTGAAGAGAAGAGGAGGTGGATCCATGCCTCGCCCAAGGACATTAGTGCGAAGTGAATGCAAACTGTCTCAGTGGGAGTTTGAACTCGGATTCCATTTTCTGTGCGGCTCATCGTTAGGCCAGCCACTCTTACTGTTACCAATACAAACCGAGCAAGCTCATTCTATTTGAAAAATGTAAGATTCTTATAGTAATTGATCACATATTATGTACTATACATATGTCGACGGTATATACAGCTGTAGATTTATATGTGACACTAACAGGTCGGCCTGAATGTTGGAAGGAAGAAATTCCAATTCTCACGTCATACAATGGTAGGTATGAAGACGCGTCGTAAGTGTCGTCTGCCTAACATTAAATTCAAACAAGTAGAGTACGTAAAGGTGGAGAGCGTGTAAATTGGTTAATATCTGTAGGAAAAATACGGATCATTTCTAGCATCAAAGATAAGGCTGTCAAATCGTCGTTTCTCTGGCGAAGTCTTCTCTTAGAAGAAACGAACAGACTATATAAAATATTTGTATAGTTCAATGTAAATACTGACTTCATATTGCTTTTTTTACTATTCAGACATAAGCTTGCTACGTCATTCAATGTGTTTTCATGTTTCTGTTCTTCCCAGGTTCTTCGTACGGACATCGTGATGGACATTGGTAAAAGTATTAATCCGGCGATTGATATCGGTCAAATAGAAGGGGCCTTTGCCCAGGTAAGTTCTACTACAAATTCTGATCATGTGCCAATACATCGCTCTATAACATTTTAAAATGTATATCCAATGTAGGCTGTTATCCCTATTTGAACATATATTTTTTATTGATATTGAAGATTAGTTTACACACCGCATTTTATTATATTTGACTAGTTTTTACCTTCATCCTAATTTTAGTTGCTTTTGTACAACTTATTAATTCGGGCCACTGTTTCTATGGCAACGAATAACAGCGCAATCGGAAATGTTGTATAAAAGTAACTAAAATTAAGATGAAGGTAAAAACTAGTCAAATTTAATAAAAGTGGTGTGTTACAATACTTCATCCAATAATAATAAAGATTGATTTATTTAAAAAAAGACTACTAGGTCTCATATGTAAAACAACATAAATATGGCGCAGAGTCGGTTGCAGGAAGTGAGTTTATAAATGTAAATCAGCTTCTGCTAATCCATGAAGCCTTCGTGGCCAATTGGTAAAAGCAGCTAGGCGTAAATTAGTCTCCCTCTGACATGAGGGTGTGAGTCCGATTCTCACCGAAATTCACTCTTTATTTCCGATTGCGCTGTTATCCGTTGCCATAGAAACAGTGGCCCGAATTAATAAGTTGTATAAAAGCAACTAAAATTAGGATGACGGTAAAAACTAGTCAAATTTAATAAAAGTGATGTGTTACAATACTTCATTCAATAATAATAAAAGATTGAAGATTAGTTTAATATGATTGGAGGGTCAAACTCATTACAGTAGTTATGGTCTGCGAGACTATCTTGCGTCTAAATGTATCTTTCCACTCATGGGTATGTACACACACGCGTGACAGACCGGAACATACACACACGTTGGTGTGGGTGTTCCGGTCGGTCTGTCTCTTTCTATGTAATGGCTTTATACATTTCCTTTTATCTGTAAAAAGACCAAAAAGGACATAGACCAAATTCAACCCTCAAATGTGAGAATGAAATCAGTAAACCATTCGTTTTCTTGTTCTCAATTGAATTTGTTTATGTTAAATGTCGATGTTATCATATACTGAACTGAATTAATACCATAGATGTTTGGTGAGTTAAAGAGATATCTCATCTTGCTGTGGTATCAATTGTTATCTTATATCTGATTTCAATGATATCCGTTGAATGTTTAACGGTGCTATTATTGTATTTTAACTTTATTCTATTTGGGAATAGATTTATTTGTGAACTGATTTTCATTCGGTTATTAGTGACAATGGGGTTGGCAGGTGTAGTCTCTCCCAGCTCGTGGGAATCTCACTGAAAAGGAAGATGAAGCAAAAGGAACAAAGACAAATGTGATGTTAACTGATCACCGTCGGAAAGGAGACTGATCGTCTCCTCACTTTGTGTGATTCACTTTATTTTTCCCCGGTTTGCCCGGCGCATGACGGGGAACTCACTTCTGTCTTATGGGTTGTGGCAAGGGAGGTAACTCGAGGTATTTGCTCCCTTGCGTCGCCAGGGGCCGACATCACAGCAGGTATGCGCTTTCTAAGTTCTTTCTAGTTTTTAATGTATTTGAAAAAATAGTCCGATTCCGGATTCTATATTTTTCATCTGATCCTCTGGGAAAATTAATAAACTAAGCAATAGAATGCTTCTTATTCTTCTATGCTATTTACACATTGTGAAATTTTATCATGTCTAAGAAGTTTGTTTCTCGATAGAAGGATGAAAATATATATTACTTCAAAATAAGTATTAACAATAAATAAAAGTTATCCATATGAAGATATTTTGTAAACTAGCTGAGCAACTGTAGTATAATCGGCATTTCTTCCCGTGGTATGAGACGTCTCGTCGCAGGGCTGTATATGTACGGGGGAGATGAATCTGTGGAGGGAAATAAAACGGCTCTCCCACGTGGCCGGAGAGAAAGACGACAAAATTCATATATTTCAAGGAAAATGAGGTTTCCTTTTATTTCTGTTGATAGCTTCGAAGCGGGGCCAGTTCGTGGATCAATCGGGGTATTGCGTTCTGTTTCTGTTGAAATTCTAACGAGTTGTTACTTTACCGAAGGACTGGGGTGATGGTAGCAATTCAAATCAGGCTGTACTGGTTTCTACCCCCCCCCCTTCCTTACCCTGACGGGGTGAGGAGCCAAGCCCCTAGCTTGTTAAACCGTCGCTCCTGTGTGTCGAACTCACTAACTGCCTCCCGATTTGAATCGACGTCCTAAAAACTACCCGGCGGAGCTGATTGGTCGAACGCGTTCCATTGGTCGCCCCTTTTGACCTATTTTCTAGTCCCGGACCTGATAACTTCTAACTAATAATACTATCACCACAAATTTCAGTCTTCTATACGCCCCCTTTCTTCTGATAAACGAACACACAACCCGAGTGTATTTCATTACACAACGCTTGAGTATACAGTTGATTGTGTTAAACCATATTAAATTCCATAAATGCCAGAAGAATTTGCCTTGGCCACTTACAAACACCAGTTCAACTGCATGTCTACATAATCTTAACATCTTTTACTTTAGGGCTATGGATTGTTGATGATGGAGCAACGAAAGATGTCACCAAAAGGCAATCTTTTTACAAAAGGTCCCGGTGCTTACAAAATTCCTGGTTTTGGTGATATTCCCATGAAATTTAATGTCTTCTTATTAAAGGACAGTCCCAATATGAGAGCGGTTTATCGTTCAAAGGTAAGGACAAGAATCTGTTCCGTCATTAGTCCATGTCACCAGCAAATTGATTACAATGTATTAAGGTACTTTTAAGTGACTTATAGGTTGAGATATATATATATAGGTAATATTGGATGTATGATACAATTATGCATCAATATCCTCGTAGACCTTAGTTATGATCCGAAGAGAGCTCAATACAAAGGTAGAGCGTATATTTGTTGGAATCAATTTTAATGGTTCATTACAAGTGGTACTGCTGGTTTCACATATATATTTTCATAATGAACATAATGTTCATTATGAAAATCTATATGTACTGATGAGCCAAAACATTATGACCACCTGCCTAATAAGGTGTTGATCTTCCAGGTGCCCGCAAAACAGCTCTTACTAAATGAGGCATGAACTATACAAGAACTCATTACACTGCCTCCACCGTCTGTTAACAGTCTAAATGAATGTTTACATCTTGTCAACTCCACCTGAAGTTTTATTAAAAAGTGACTGAACATAGTGGAAGAGTCTACAGTTTCAAATGGTGGGTAGGAGATATCTTTATCTGCAAAAAGTATTACCTTTAGGTGGAAAAGTCCATTGTTAACTGATAGACATCTATCGCTTCTGGTTAGTGCTGTTATGCTTGCAACATAAGGCCTGACTTTCCTTTGCACAATCTTTCCCGAAGCATTTTGTTTTGTACAATAGAATGAAATGTTTGCAATTATATAATTATTATTCCTGTTTGCTAGGGCCTGGGTGAACCTCCATTATTCTTAGCCTCATCGGTGTTTTTCGCCGTCAAAAATGCCATTTACTCAGCACGAAAGGACGTTGGAATAGACGAGATCTTCCAATTGAACACTCCAGCCACTCCGGAAAGAGTACGAATGGCTTGCTCTGATCACTTTACAGATAAGGTAAAAGGTGTTTTATTTTAATTTTACATGAACAAAAAAATGTTTTCAGAATAAAAACTAACCCCCTAAAGAAAGTATTATCAGAACAAAATATTCAAAAAGATTCTGTGGTGATGTCATTGAAATCTCCCATGAAGAGAGAATGTTCCATTTTGACGTAATAACGGGAAAAAAAACAAGCATAGCAAATATATTTTAATGAAATATGATACTTATTAAAAAAAATGGCTAGCATATTTTATTTTGTAACAACAAATTAGTTAAAGAAATGTTAGTAACTCGGTCTAATGTCTGAAATTTGATGACGTTTGAAGTTCCAGTAATAAAGTGATTAAAAATAATCAATATTATTTGCTGATATAATTTCCATTTTTTTGTCGTAGTAATATTGAGTCTTCGTAATTTTAATCCAAATAGAAAGAAATTTTTTTTTTATTATTCAATGGTCGTATTATAAAATTTAAATATGCGGATGCCGACCCGTGATTAGGCATCGTTCAACGATTTTTAATGAATGCTAACGATATCTTGCTAGCCATTTGCAAGGAAAAGGTTAATTACCGTATTTTGCTGTATAAAAAACGTGCCGGCATATAGGACGCTCTCCAAATTTAGCATGAAATATGTTGGAAATATATACCATGTATATTCTTTCAGGCATTGAATTTTCTATACTGTTTTGCATTTTTAATTCCTATAAGAAAATAATTGTTCTCGCACCTTATAAATTAGTCCCATATATTTTTCTAAAACCAACATTTGTCATTTTTATCCACAGTTCCCAGAAGCAGATCTTGGCAGCTACACACCATGGTTTGTAGAAGGTTAAAATCTCAAATCCACAAAGAGAAAGATGAACCACGAACAACAAAATCAGCACCAGAAATTCATCAAAATTGAAACTACATATGATTTTGAACACATAAGATTATGCAGATTAAAAGATACGTTTAGTGAATTTTTCTACCCAATAAAAACTGAAACTGTTGTTTAAGGACTTTATACCAGGACCAATGGCTCGATTTAGATTCCGGATCTCTTTTATCTAATCCTAGAGAAAGAATTAACAGAAAATGAAAATTCACGTTTATGGAAGAGATTATACACGGTGAGCATAAAGTCTTTCCCTGATTTCAAACGTATATTACACAAAACCTATGCTAGATACAAACATATGGTTTATTGCAAATTATACTTTAATGCAAAAAGATTGTTTCTGTTGTTCGTGAACTTCAATATGTGCACCATTTGTTGCCCAGATAACATCTAAGCGACACTCGATTTCACGGCATGTGTTCTTCAACATCTATTCAGTCACTGTCGATAAAGCATGTTATCCCTGACAATATCAGGAACTGGTGAACTGAACACTGTCCTTTGTATACCCGGCGCGTGGGACCCGAAGACCCCGCAACTCCAGGAGACGGATTAGTCTATAGGCAAACTACACTACGTCGTAGGGCCCAAGACATTGAAGGGGCCCCAAAATAAATAGCAAGTTATCACTACTACTACAGGGAAAATGAATTAAACAATAAAACTATCAAAATAAGAACATTCCATAATGTGAAGTCTGAGCGCTCACTATAATTGTTAATAATATCTTAAAACTTAATAAAAAATGTCCTAACAAATATCTCTTTAAATATGGAATGAATATAATACACATTAGCACATAACAATCCACTTTATTCACACGATTGACAGATCGCATTACTTACTTAAAATTATACATGGAACGGGGGGGGGGGGTCCCGGTATAAGTTAATCTGGCCCTGCATACCCCCATAAAAAGTCAAGAGTGGTTATGTTTTAAAGATATGATTGTACATAATCAAGAAAGGACTTTATTCTCACCTTGCATAAGTATTGACCAAAGTTTAACCTAGTCTAACACATCGGTCACACATTAAACAGGTAGAAATGATTTGCTAAACTAATTTGTTATCTATTGCGCCACAGCAAGGCGAACAAAACGATAACAAGTAGTTATTTACTTACCTTATGCTAAAACAATGTTAAGCTCTCAAGCATGGGGCACCCAGTGAGTTCCTCACTACTTAGTAGTAATGATCCGTGAAACTAGCTTGCTAACCATTATATAGGATGAATAATGAACGAGTGGTGGACATTTTAAGGATGTGAAGGTCATCTTGGACACCATCTTGAAAACGACAAAACAAGACGCCCAAAACGATGTAAATATCTATTCAATAATAGTGATTTTATGTGATCGGGGGGATGAAACACCCCCAAAAAGGTAAAGATGAGTTACGTGAATTAAGTGTTTAAATCTCTGAAATGTTCGCAAGGTCATCCCTAACTTTAATTATATTTTTGATCAAATCAACAAAAGCATTTAGAATTTTAAATCAGGACCGGAAGTGGGTAATTATTATGCAAACAAATAGCCCCAAAGATAGGGCTTGTTTGGGGGGTTAAATAAAAAAAAAATGCCAAAACTTTTTATGCAGGAAATTAAATTGTTCCAAATATTTTATAGTGTAATGTTTATATATATGTATGTTAAATCAATAAGTAATGTATGTATATAATATGAGGAATTAATGTTAAATAAACATGCCGAAACAAGCTCCTAGCAGCCACCATTCCGTTTCCGGTCCCAGAAACGCGGACCGGGCGTAGGAAGGCTCAGTTCTTCACAGGCAAACTGCCTTGCCCCGTCTTCTTTTCTTAACACGCTAAACACGGTTACGAATCAAACACATTCTAATCTCACACAGCTAAAACAGAAAGACTAACAAAGTGAACAGAGACACTAAGCACAACAAGAACGTTACATATAGCAATAAACTTCGGGGAAGCACCACTTCTTTGCACTAAAAGGGAGGCAACTAAATACTAATATGGTATAGCAATAAGAATTTTAATCCACATTAGAAGGGACTGATATTTGATTATCTGGAAGAATATTCTTTATAATACTTTTTTTGTACCATCCTTAAATGACACAAATGGATACATATCAAATGAGGGCTGTCATTTTTAACGAATTCCTAATGCAATAATTGCAGTGTTTACCTGATCATGCTCTCCATGTCATTTAGATAAATTTAAAACCACATGAAAAAATCTGTGTGTAAAAATGATGCACATAATGTGTCCTTTAACGTGGGATCCAAGAACAAGTCCCTATGATACCCTGACAGTTCCCAAAGATTTCAGGAAATGCTCTGACTCTCCTTTTAGTACAATAGGAGACATCTTTAGCCTCAAAATAAATTGTTTAATGTATAAAAATAGATGAATGAACGAGATGTGTTCCTATTCTTATCAAACAAACGCCAAATCCCAATAATTTTTACTGTGATCTATAATTTTTGGAATATGCAGAAACTAAAAATTTATAAAAAATTATTCAGGATGTTTAAAACCAGAATCAGGAAAGTTGTTTTTCTTTTAATGCTACATTAAAAGAAAAACAACTTTCCTGATTAAGAAAAAAAGAAAAAAAAGAAAAGAAATTTTTTTTAAAAATAACATTTTGGTACGCTAATAAAATTCAATGAAAAGTCATGTCTCATTTTTTTTAATGTAATCACCTACAAAGCGGGTACCTTAATAAAATACAAATAAAAAGGTTCCATTTTTCTCTTGTTTATTTTTTTACCTTTGTTCTTGTAAAGGAATATCCCTGATCTGATGACAAGAGTATTTGAAATTATTCAACATCTGACTCCGATCCTTATGTTAAGGACATCCAACTACAATTGTGTATTTAAAGAATATGCTTTGTGTGGGTTATAGTGCGGGGCCGTATCTACTACAGCATGAAGATCATGTTACAGGCAATATCTCGCTGAAAAATCCAAGTACGTGTATTGGAGATGTGAAAAAACATGTTGCAAATTTTAACAATTTACAGACCAGAATTTATGACGTCATCATTTGCAATAATTTCACATATTTATCTTATAGTACATTTATGGAAAAAACACACACCTTACCCCCAGTGGCCAGATTGTGGTAGACTTTTGATATGCTATTAAGCACACTTGGTACTACAAATAACTGTTGGGAAATCAACGAGTAATGGGCTTTCAAGGATTTGAATACCATCTTGGACACCATCTTGAAAATTACACGTTTCCCGTGGTAGACTTTTGATATGTCATTGAGCACACCTGATACTACAAAAAAAAAAAAAAAAAAAAAAAAAAAACATCGGAAAAACTTGTCTGGGATGAATAATGAACGAGCAATGGGAATCTTAAGAATATGGGAGCAATCTTGGACGCCATCTTGAAAATTACCTTTCCCGTTGTTAGAATGTGATAGACTTTTGTTATTGAGCACACTTGATACGATAAAAAAAAACTTTTCAAAGATGAATAATGAACAAGTAATGAGCATTTCAAGGATTTGGTGGCCATCTTGCACGCCATCTTGTAAATTATACCTTTCCAGTGGTCAAACTGGTTGATTTTAGTATGTTATTTAGCACACTTGATACCACAAAAAACCGTTGAGAAACCTTTTCTGGCAATTTGGGGGATGAGCAAGGTGGGTTTCTTTTTCATAAATTTCATTTCGGCTATGTGATAATATGAGGAATTAATGCAAATGACGTCATAAATTCTGGTCTGTAAATTGGCAACATGTTTTTTTTTCACATCTCCTATACACGTACTTTGATATTTCAGCGAGATATTGCTTGTAACGCGATCTTCATGCTGGAGCAAAATTTTGGACATATTAAGGCTGTGGCTCAAACTTAGGTAAGATATACGAAGGCTATGTCTAATGAGTGGGAGAAAGGTATTACTTGTTGACTATCTTCCCAATACCTTTGTAGTGGGCTTCGGCAGTCGTCAGCATTCTACAGCAGGTGAGTAGCTATGAATGAATCTATTGACACGTATACAAGAATTTAGTTATGGTAACGATCGTTTGTGGAAATAAAGAACAAGATGTTAATGAATAAATTCTAAATAAACCTAATGTTTTAATATTTTTTTCTGACTCTAAATTCGAACATTATGGGATGACCTGATTATAAAATCCATAGAAATTCCATGGTGCACTTTTATAGTCCAGAAATAAAACACAAAATTATACAATTTGTCATACAGAAAAACATTAAGCACTGAAATCTGATTATTTCATTTCTTTTCTCTACCTACCAACAGAATTTGCTGTGTCACTATTTATGTAATTGTTAGAGTGAATGAAAATTGTGATGTATCCTACCCTTAATATCACAGGTTATATAAGCTGCTATTATAGAATAGCAACATTGAATACAATTAGATAAAAGACAATGAGATATAAAGTTATACAATCTGCAAC
>VCCN01003404.1:11100758-11115545 GCA_006491835.1 Architeuthis dux
TATATATATTCTCTAAAGCAGTTTACATGCGAATCAATTATATTTACATTTTTATTGGTGTACAAGTTGCTATAAATTGGTACGACTTAATTTTACTTATAACTATAATTTTGGTGTGTGATTATTTGGTATATGTTAATATACAGAACGACTTTGGCCAAAATAGTAAAAATTGTTTTTTTAGTGAAATGATAAGAATGATTTTTTTTACATTATCAGTTTATTAATGTTCACATGCACACATATATATTAAAGATCTTATGTGTGACTTAAATATTTGTATAATGCAATTTTCACTTTATATTTTTTAACTAAAAAGGTAAGAGCAATGCCTAACAAGCAACAACAATGCATTATGTAGACTAAAAGAACAGATTACTTAACTAAATTATAAATAAAATAAAAATGTATGGATCTGAATTTTTGTATAAATGAATATACTACACCTGGCAAAGATTATGGAATCAGCACACTTAGAGGATGTTCAGACAGCTTTTTTAAACAAATCACAAATAAGACACAAAACAATTTTTGTTTAATAGCTGAACATTTTGGTTTCATGAAATATAGCTAAAAAAAATTAGATTAAAATATTTAAATTATTGGCATATTTTTTTCCAGAGCAAAAATTATGGAATCACCTTGTAATTAGCATCCGCTCGGATGGTGTAATGGTTAGCACGTCTGCCTCAAATGCAGAAGGTCCTGGGTTCGATTCCCAGTATGAGCGAAGAGTGTAGAAAACTCTTCATTAGGACAAAATTTCCCTGTGCAGCTAATTGAGTACACACTATGCTGTGTGATTAGGGTGGAGGTATCCCTTCAGTGGATTTGCAACCTGCCAAGGGGGTGGTCATAAAAAACTTCTAAGAATAAAGTCCTGGTCTCGACCAGACTTGAAACTTGCAAGGATCACTAAGCTGACGCATGCAACAGAAACTGAGTCTTCGTTTACCGGGTGTATACTCCATTGGGAGTTGTCTCTTAAGAGGCAGACACTTTACTTGCAATTTGCATTTCTAAAACAAATATCAGCACAAATCTAAATATGCAAATTAGTCTACAGTTAAAAGAGTACTTGTAGACCTTAATGAGCTGTTGGATATATTGTTGGACTGGGCTAATTGAAAGGAAACATGGCTTCAACAAGAGAGCTCTCAATTGAAATAATGGAAAGGTTTATAAAACTGCTTTGAGAAGGAAATCTAACATGGAGTGTGGCAAAAGAAGTTGGTTGTTCCCAATCAGTTGTGTCTAAAATTTGGTGCAAGTATAAACAAAATGGGACAGTTATAAAGGAAAACATACAGGTAGACCCCCAGAAGATGTCAAGGCATCAGGATAGAAAACTCAAAGCAATATGCCTTGAAAATAGAGAATGCACAGAAACAAGAGTCAGTGTTTGTGACAGAACTGTAAGAAATCAGCTAAATGAAATGGAATTTAGATATAGAAAATCCAAACGAAATACCTCTCTAATACCTAAACAGAAGACATGGTTACAATGGGCTAAAGAGAAGCAATCATGGAGTGTGGATGATTGGATAAAAGTGATTTTCAGTGATGAATCATGAATCTGCATTGGCCAAGACAATGATGCTGCATCTTTAGCTTGGAGCCATTCCAATGAAACAAGGATGACTGCCTGAAGAAAACAAGCAAATTTCCTGATTCATTTATGATATGGGATTGCATGTCAGGTAAAGGACGAGGGGAGATGGCAATCATTATCTCAACAATCAATGCACACTGAAATTTTGGAAATTTTCCTTATTCCAACAATAGAAAATAGGTTTGGTGATGAAGTCATTTTTCAGGATGATAATGCATCCTGCTACTCAGCAAAGAGTGTTAAAACTAATCTGTCAACCGCTATGAGAGACAATTGGAACCAGCTTGATGGAGAATATTATTTTTCAATAGTGGAGTCCATGCCTCAAATAATAAACATTGTCATAAAAGCCTGAGTAGGAGCAACAAAGTACTAATCAGGATTTGTTTTGTTGATGATTCCATAATTTTTTCCTCTACTTGATCTGGAAAAAAAAAATATGCCAATAATTTAAATATTTTAATCTAATTTGTTTGAAGTATATTTCATGAAGGCAAAATGTTCGGCTATTAAACAAAAATTGTTTTGTGTCGTATCCGAGATTCGATTATTTGCTGCAAAGTAAAAAAGCTGGGTGAACTTCCTCTAAGTGTGCTGATTCCATAATTTTTGCCTGGGGTAGCATACAGAAGATCTGTCCAGAAAGTATCCGGCTATTTTGTATATCTAAAGAACAGGTTGGGTTGTTTTGATGTAACTTGGCAACCAATCAGAGAACATTACTGCACATGCATGAACAACCTCTCCCCTGGGGTTACTCAGTCGGCAGTGGGATGCCATTGAAGCGCTTGCATACTGTGTGACAGGCGCATTCACAATGACCAAGCATGCCATTCTTCATGCCTTGTGCAGGGATCTTTTGCAAAACATCATGCAGGTCTGTCAGCCCCACATCCAGATTTGGCTCCCTGCAACTTTTCCCAAAGAGATTTCAGACTATGGACGAGATTAAGGAGAATGCGACAAAGCAGCCGATGGAGATCAACAAAGAGGACTTTGCAGACTGTTTTGAAAAGTGGAAGGGATGCTGGGATAAGTATGTCAGGTCCTAAGGGAAGTACTTTGAAGGAACTAAGGCGCCATTGCCGTAGGTAGGCTATTTTTCCGTTAATATTAAATGACTTGATACTCTCCGGACAGACCTCGTACACATTAAAGCATTAAACAGTGATTTCTTTTCTCCAATGAATAACTTTATTGCATATTATAAAAGGACAAATTAAATCCATATAACATGTCAAATGATAATTTTTTTATTCTTTTTGATTATCAAATAACTGCCAACATATTGAAAATTCACAATAAAAAATGCTGTTGACACAAAAGAAAAATTTTAATTAAAATAAACTTGAAAAAAAAAAAATTCAAAAATGGGAAAAGAACAAAATAATGAAAAACAAAAAAATTCAGTTCAGATTCAGCAAAGTTTGAACTGATCAGAAAGTCAATGAGGAATTTTTTTAAATTTTTTTTTTTTTGGTACTCCATCATCCCAGTTGAGTTTTTTTTGAAGGCAGGGGATTTTTTAGGGGAAACTAAAAAATAAATAAAATAAATAAGAACAATCAAAAGAATAAAAACCCTGCAATTGTTAATTATTTAAAACTACATATTTTTTTTGTTTTTACCAAGCATCATATTATGAATCATCATTTAAAAAATTTAAATCGATAGCGTTAAGTCTTTCTGAGTTTTAAGAAAACAAAACTAAACACGATATGTGAACACATTTCACAAAAAAACAAAAACAAAATTGTAAAATAACCCAAAGAAAGAAATTTTCGGTAGTTTTGGGAGAAGAAATTATAACTAGATCATAAGTAGGCAACCTACGACCCATGGGCCAGATCCAACCCGCGAGCAAATATTGGGATACTATGCTTACTTTTTATGTTTTAAAGAATCTTTGTGTCTTTTTAATAGATTCAAAAGATGCCTTTATTGAAATAAATTGTGACTAAACTGAGTTCTTTGATTATTAATTGGCATCCTTGGTTAAGCACAAATGATTTTCTAGCATGCATTATTCATTGATTTGAGGCAAACTATGACTATATTCCCATATTTCAACCTTTTTTTATGGCATTTATCTTGTCTACCATCCACTCATTAATACACAATCCGGCCCACAGAAACAAAATGGTTGCCAATCCCTGAACTAGATAGTCATCTAACCGAGTATTTCTCCTTAGGTCAACTGTAAGAAAGATTAACTAATGCTGTCGTTGTTGAGGTATTTGCTATTTTCATGAAATTTCATACTTTTGATAGTTTTTTTTTCATATTTGCTTTCCGATTGACTTTAATCTTTCAAAAGATTAAAGATGCATGTTCAGAATATGCTGCCAGGTAAAAAATATTATCTTACACACACACACACACACACACACAAAAAAAAAATGTATATATAATCATACAAAAGGGAAATTTTGGGAATTATTAGTTTTTTTGTTTTGTTTTATGGGTTTTTTTTTCCGGGTAAACTTGTGTTTCTAAAGCAAAATATTCAAATAAGCTATCCACCCATTTTAGTCTTGACTAATAACCTAAATAAAAGAGTTTTACTCAATACATTTTTTTTTTCAACAATCTGCATAGAAAAGTAGCCACTGGTGGATTTGAAACTACAGCCAGAACAAACATCCCATGTAACATATTAGTTATAAAAATTATATTTTTACCTACTCAATCACCATGACTGAAATTCAAATTCACCAATTTAACTACATCTGCGTATCCCATATTTTTTTAAGAGTGCACTACTACATAGAGGTGAGAAAGAAAATCTAGATGTCTTCGCAAGGGTTCTACCTTGATTCAACTAGTAAAAAGAACTAATGTCTACTAAATGAGGAACACACTCAACCTAATTCAACTGATTTAAATATGAAAAATTTAAGCCTTTTTAGAGACATATTATCGGTTAATTTTGAATATGTTCATTCCAAAGTTGGCAAAAAATGTATCGTAAATTAAGTTTTAAAATTTAAAGCTATTTGAAAACCAAGAGAAAAAATGGAATCCATTTGATAGGGAATTTGAACTCAGAACAAATAAAAATGATTCTGAATGGATTCCCTTACCAAATTCTTTACTGTCTACAAAGACCAAACTAAGTTTTAGTACAGGCATCCCAGACTTCCACTCTAAAACATGGAATTACATTTGTTAAGTCTGTAATGATTCATTAAATTCATTAATTATGCATTAATTCTAAGGTTTTAAGGATATATGAATAACAACAAATGTAACCCTACTTCAAAATAAAATTGAAATTTCTTGCTCAAAAGTACTTTTTCTAATGTTTTGTTTATCTAAAGTTTCTCAAATTTCAGTTAATTACACACAACTTCCATAGCTTATACAATATCTATCTACCACCTTAGAAAAAATCAAGTGTTTTAGTTAGATATAATTATTACATAACCTTTTATACTGTTACCATGAATTATAATTGGTAAAAGTATTTCAATATATTTATCTATGTTTAGCATCATTTAACTTACTTTTATTATATATTTTCTAATAAACATAAAACTGAAGTTAGTATTCTAAAAACTTTTTAACTCCATTAATATACTTGAATATACTTGAAATAGGCTTTTTTGACAGCAGTTAATTGTGTCATGAAGCCAGCATCAGCGTAGTTGGGCTGTGTTTGAACTAATAAGAAAAGAAAATTAATACCCAATTTAAATGTTATATATATAAATTAATTTTCACAAGAACAAATATAATGACTTCTTCCAGACTCATTAAAAAAGTAACTATGACAATGTTATCAGCGTTACTTAATAGTATTCATTAACACTTTACAATATGGTTTTAAATATTCATTTTATAACAGCTGAAAGACAATGCAGTAAAGTTTTTATGTATATCTGCAATATCATATTAACCCACTAAAGGGTTAAACTCATGCATAACAAGTAAATAAACAACTTCCATAGACAAACTACCTATAATCATATTATGTCACATCTCTAGGAAACAAAATGGACAAAAAATACGAAAATACCAACATCTAAAAAAATTAAAAAATTTAAAATATTTTAAATTTAAAATATTTTAAATTTAAAAAAAAAAAAAGATACATTCTACAAATTATTGAAAACATTTATCATGACATGAAATTCTACAAATCATAGAAAAAAATGTTACTTTGTTATCTGTAGGCTACACACATTCATTATCCAATCATATTGCAATTCACACTTTTGAAGCAATTCGAATGAAACTTCTCATGTCCTCCTTTGCATAATTTCTTCTTGGGCTGCATATTTTTTTTACTGGAAAAACTAAACGGCCTCCTCTTGTGTCCAAGGTATGTCCTAGATCTTTATGGCTAAGCGGCAAAATAAATTTTTAACTTCCTCACTTTATCAACTTAACTAATAAGAGTGAATTTGATTTACTGAGATATTGGTGAGTTTGTGCATGCACAATTATACATAACAGATAACAAACATGAGTGGCCTACAGATAATGAAGTACTGAAAAAAATTTATCATGGCAGATTATGAAAAAAAATTAGATGATACTGAGTTTCTACATTTCACTCAAGAAAATAAATGAAAAACATGATTAATATTCCAACAAAAAATATGGTCTTGAGTCTTTAACAATTTCACCACAATACTTTTATTTAAACTTTTGGTTTAAATTTATAAATCTCAGTATGCATGATTACATTTTAAGTACTACCTCTGTCCCATAACAGTTGTTACATATGCAAATGTAACAATTATTATGGGACAGACGTAGTACTTTTTAAGCTGATACAAAACTTAGTTATCTATCTTAAATTTATTTTAAGTTTAGGCAATATCTATTTTTTTTTAGTAATATCTATCTATATAATGAACAGTGTGATATTTTCTGTTTGTTTCTTCCACTGTCCATAACTTCTGCTAGAGCGCACAGATAGAGCACTTTGATCCTAGACAGAGAACACAGATACTCTGATCAGTAGACAGAAATGCTGATCCATACGTAAATAATTTTGTTAAATTTTATTTAAAGTTATTTTTTTTTTTTTAGATTATTAAGTATATTCTTAAATATAGATTCATTATAAAAAGGTACTAAAGGAATTTCATAAAAGCTTTTTAGCTGATATAGAATCCATTTTAATATACCCTTGATGAGTTCAATTAAAACAAATGCTAGCATTATCATTTTTATGATAAAAATCTGTTTCAAAATATAAATAAAAAAACTACCAATAGTCAGGGGATTTGGTTATTAAAGTCTATATATATTTTATAAGAACAGAAAACAAGAATACAGCTAATTAAATTATTTTTCATCAAGCATTTTACTTTTTGCATTTATTTTCCTATATTTTCCTTTTTGAATAATTTCTTTCAATATTAAAAATTTAAAGAGTGACTTTAAAAAAACAAACTATAAGTATCAATGCAATGGCTACTGGCTTTCATTAAACATATTGGCTGTATGTCAGCCAATGGCAAAAAACTGGTAGACTCACGTGACCCCTGTTTAAATTTTGAGCACATGGCTATGAAGTTAGAATCATTCTAGAACTAATTTTCAAAATAAAACTCTGGGAGTTCTCTAGACAGGAGCTCACCATACTGTTAAAAACATAATAAAACTCTGGGAGTCATCGAACAGTTCTCTAGGACAATAAATACCTAAAGTAACTGGAGCTAACCATACTGTTAAAAAAAATAAATAAATATAACTAGATTTCTCTAGGACAAAGAAAATACTTAAAATGCTATGGGAGTCATCAAACAGTTCTCTAGGACAAAAAATACCTAAAGTAACTAGAGCTCACCATTCTGTCTTAAAAAAAACTCTGGGAGTCATTGAATAGTTCTCTAGGACAAGAAATACCTAAAGTAACTAGAGATCACCATTCTGTTTTTAAAAAACAAAAACTCTGGGAGTCATCAAACAGTTCTATAGGACAATAAATACCTAAAGTAACCGGAGCTCACCATATTGTTAAAAACATAAAACATTGGGAGTCATCAAACAGTTTTCTAGGACAATAAATACCTAAAGTAACCGGAGCTCACCATTCTGTTAAAAGATAGCTAGTGGCCTGACATAAAATTAAATAAATCATTATAAAGCATTAATATTTTATCAAATCTAAAAATAAAGACTTGGGGATATAAATTAAAATAATCGAAAGAAAATTTAACAATCTTGAAAACAAATCAAGGAAATAGTTCAAGTTTTTGGTTATCTTCTCGAAAGGTGATAGAATTTGATAATAGAATTATCTATATATATTTTTTTTCTTTTACATATTTATGCAAATGTGGTTAGTCCAAAAAAAAACAAAAAACAAAAAAAAAAATCACTAGTGGAAAATTCCATAACTCTGACATATTCATTAATCTATCTCTGCTAAAACTACCAAGAATCACTGGTTTTGGTTGTAATGGTCCACTGGTCACAATTCTCAGTGGCAAAAGGTTCTCAGAGTCATGGATCTATTTAAAATAAAGCAATGAAATTAAAATTAAATTAAATGTGAAATTTAATGAAATTAAACCAATATCTTGAAGCTATTAATTTTCAAAACAAAATTCAGGGAGTCATCACACAGTTCTCTAAGAGACATTTTTTAGAGATACTGGAGCTCACCATAAATAAATTCAAAGAAAATACTAAACAAAATACCTTTGTACATTATACATTCATCTGTTTTTGATAATTCATAAACATTTACAAACTGTAAAACAATTCATCAAACAAAGTTACTAAAACTCATCATAATGATATAGTGGAGAGGAAAAAACTTCTGATCTACAGGACAGGCATAGTAGAAAAACAGATTATTTTATGTATAAATGGTCTACATCTTATGAATGTAATAAAATAAGAACAACAAAAAATACTAGAGGAAAGCTATAAAAATCTGAATTTTTGAAAGGTTTTTTTATCTTTCCTAAAAGGTGAAGACATTTTTTACAGTAGTATTTAAAATGTGTAGAGAGTTTACCATTACATAAGTCTGGTGTCTTTCCTTTATACTGATGTGCTTTAATCAATGAATGTTCATCTTTCCTAACCAAAATACAATAATCATCTCAAATTTGTTAAAACCATAACCTTAGTACACAGCTTATACTTCATGTGATCTTAAACAAATGCATAAGGTAGGAGCAATATTATCTTTATTTTTTATTAGATGAAAGAAAATACTAATCAAAAAAAAAATAATAATAATAAATGCATAAGGTATTCATCTTTTTAATAACTTGAATCTGATTTAAAATGTTTTTTAATGTTATTTTATCAGATCAACAAACTCAGATTTTAAAATATATAAATGATTTGTCAGTCAAAAGAAACTAATTTTTTTCAAGTATCAGGTTAAACTAATTGATTGAAAACACAATGCATTTATCTTGTATTCAAGGTGAATTCAGAAATAAATATTAATGTCTAAGAAGTAGTTTAAATTCCAAAACTGTTTTAAAAAATACAGAATTTCGTTTTAGGAAAACATTATGTAAAATAGAAGAATCTAATTGTCAAGTTGGAGCTTTGATACCAGTACTTGTTCACCACAAACCAAGTAGCTCTTCAATTTTAACAAGCTTTCATTAATTAAACTTAAATATTTGACTGGCCAGGGTGGGTGTTCTTTTGACGGCTAAGCATGGAACTGCTACAGAACCCTTCCATTAAAACTGGCTTATTTCAGGAAAAGATCTTTACTTGAGGTTCCTTTCAAAAAGGAATGAATAAGAAAGTAAATAAAGAACAACTCTAAGTCTTTAAGAAGATAATAAAATACCTTTAGACTGTGAGCAGAGGTAGCCATGAATTACATTTTGATATTAGGAAAATATAAGAGGATTTAAGCAACTATTGTTTACTAAAAAAAGGGAAAACAGTGGGTATAATTCCTCTTAAATGCTTGACATAAGGATTTTTTTTCTTTTTCAAAATACAATTTTTGACAGCATTTGTAATTTTGATGATATATATAAAAAAAAAAAAAGCAAATATACAGAAAATCTAAATGAATTTTAATAAGAGTGGAAATTTTGCGAAAGCTACCCAGAAAGAACTATTTTTCCATTTTATCAGCAGTATACAGACAAGAAAAAGTCATATTTTGGGCTCTTTTCAATACAGTGAAAAAGGAAAATATCTTTACAATATAACAGAAACAATTTGGATAGTAATTGTCATAATTTAGTATTTATTTCACACTCTTAGTTTGAAAACTGATTTTTTTTTTAAATATTTGCTTTTTAGGAGTTAAAAGAACATATTTAAAACATGAGAACAAGTTAAAAATTATTTTTTCTTTAACTGTGCAGTTGTTACATACATTTGTACTAAGAGGAAAGGTCAGAGTTCTGTAAATAAACTTAGATCAGTTTACTTCTATCCCCAGCCCTAGATTTATCCTGTGACTGGCCATAATGGTATATAATGTCCAGCCCTGACACCTTTGTGACACTTTTCGCAGGGACTGGGCAATTTTTGATCTAGCCCACATGTACACATGCGGGCCTCCACATTAAACCGACCTTGTGTCAGATTTTGCCCTCATGCAGAGGCAAATAAATCTCATACTTCTAACTGTTACAATCATATCCTGTTTTTCGAGGCAGAGATTGATTTGAAGGGTGAGGTGAGACCTTATCAGTACTCATCAATAAGTGTTACTTTTTTTTTTTTAAATCTCATTTACAAATTTCAAAAATAGTGGAATCAACTTTCTTCATATAGTCAAGAGCAAATTCCATTATTTATTAGTCAACTGAAGTTCCCTGTGACTTTCAGTCAATTTTCAACCAGGCAACAATAGAAAACTGCCTTCAAATGAAGAACTCTTAGTTGCAATGTTATACCACTCATTCCCTTAGGAATGAGCACCGTACCAAATACTGGAACCAGTCCAACTCAACAGGAATATCACAAAGGAATCTGAGATAAAATAACATTAACAAAAGATATAACTTTTTGTACATTCATAAGATCACGATACATGGGTTAGTAGTTTCAAATTTCCAAACTAGAAAGCACTTAGAGAGCAAATACATCTGCCAATGCCATTGTCACTAAAAACTGAAAGTTGTAAAATCCTATACACTAAGTTAAAACTGAATGAAATTGGATACCAATTTATCTCTTTAAAAAATGTTATTACCATGGCTATTTTCAGTGTTTTTTGTTTTTTTTACAATCATAGCAAAAAGATGTTTTTAATATTATATAAACAGATTTTTCATCTTTTCTAATTGAAGTTTCGCTTATAATATACACAGAATTTATAAATCATTTTATTAAAAAAATATAAAGAAGCAGAGTAATATTAATGTAAAAATCCGAAAATATTTGTGATGAAAATGCTAATTCAAGACATCAATCGAAAAATCAATATTATATATTATATATAAGTGTATTTTTTTTTTTTTTTTTACAAGAGACAAAATTATAAAAATTCCAATTTGCTATTTTTTTCATATTTTTTCATTCTTGATAAAAAACGATTTTTAAAAAAAAAATTACTTTTAAATTATTTCGTTGACTTTTAAAAGAGAAAAAAAAAAGAATGAAAAATATAATTCATCTGAAAGTATTAATTTTAAAAGTATAATAAAATTCTTTAACAAATATTAAAAGACTGAAGGTTTTTGTGGAGAGGAGCAAAAATATGAGGGTGATCAACAAGACAACCAAATAGACAATACACACACACACACACACACACACACACAAGTTTAAGAGAACAGACAAATACGAGACAGATATTAAAACCTTGATTAAATTCTTATATTCAAATGCAAACACCGGGATAAACTTATACAGGGAAAAGTCCACTTGATTTTCTAAGTTCCAAAAGGACAGTTTTGAATATTTGTCCCTCACTGCAAGTTATATACATACACAAACACTAATCTTTTCATTTATACAAAAAAATGTTGCGACTAAATTTAACTGGAATGTTTAAAATATGAAAGAGTTTGCAAGGCTTTAAAATACCAAAACTCATAAACTTACAATAATATAACCAGTTCATTGAATTATGTTTGGGTCTTTACAAAAGAAATGTACAGACTACCCTAAGTTTTTACATGAGAAAAATACTGTAAGCTTAAATGTTACTCTACAACAGTCTTATCACTATGTTGAGAGAAAAATAATGTATTAACTTAGGTATTGCAGATTTTTACATGTATTTTAAGGCCAAAAGGCATGAAAGACTTTAAGAAAGTCTTGCTAACCATTCCTGGGCTTAAATCAATGTCTTTATCCAATGAGACTTGACTCAAAAATTCTTTTTATTAGACCTGGTTATCAGAGAGCCCCAACTCTCACACTCATATTTGCTAAAAAGGAAGACTTTGAATTGAAAAATTATTATGAAATAATTGATTTTTGAAAATTGTATTGCTAATTCTAAAAACTCCATATTTGGGGATAATTGATCGATGTACAGTAATGTACACTTATATTTTGGAAGTGTTATTTAACATTTTTGTTGGTAAAAAAAAACAAAAAAAAACAAAGATTTTCTTTTTTAAATAAAATTGAATTACAGTAAAGTTTCTTTCTACAATTGACAAAAGAACTTAAAGTAATTAAATGTTCAAACTTAAAAGTTAGGATAATGTTAATTTGGAAATAATTTATAAGATGCAATATTTTTTTTTTTAAATTTAAATCCTTTATGTTTAATTAAGAATCATAAAACAAAATTTTTGTTGGATATCAAATTATCTTGCTACCAAATGCAAAACGTAAAAACACATCAACATTTAATTTTTTAAAAATACCTCTGGTGAATTTGTATTTACTTTGGAAAACAATTTAAAATGCTATTGGATTAAAAACGGGAACTAAATCATCCCTTTTTGTTATTATGAATAAGCAAACTGTAATTAAACTCTTTTACAGACAGACATTTTCACACACATATTTAAAATTATAGAAATTTAAATATGCAGAAATTTGAAGGTACACAAGAATAATTTCAAACACAAGAATTAAACCCAAAAGAAAAAAAAAAATATGTAAAGTTGTAGAAACTTAAACCCCCTAAAACATACAATGATTTTAAAACAAAAAGATAAGGAAAAAAAACTGATGTAATTCAAGCAATGAAGTATACACAATCTACAAGGCACCTTTATGGAATATATATATTCCATAGTTTTCCCAACTCATAAGAATTTAAAAATACATACAGAGTAACAAATAACATAAACTAAACACCTCAGTCCCTATGAATATAATACACTCGATATAGTGAATTTAATGCAGAATACAAGTCTTTTGAATTTCTTAGATGAAGCATTGTAATCATTCTTAATTTTTGAGTAATATTTCTTTCATCAAATTTTGTTGCTTTTTATCACAACTCCCAGGTTGCCATTCCAAGACCATTGATTAAGCAGCACGGATCAGAAATAAAGAATAAACTTCTAGTGTGATTTGAATTTGCATCTCTTATCCCTATTATTGGGACCCTGTCTTATGTTTATTTACACTAGTAGTATTTGTCTTAACAGTCGTATAATATCAACCTGAGAGTTGATATAAAAAGAAAAATAACAGAAATAAGACGGAAGAAATATTAGTCAAATATTAATAATAACTAGTAGATATAATTACTTAAGTGGAAAGTTAATTAAAACTAAATGAACATATTGTTTAACTATACAGGATTGCCCATAAATAAGTACAGCCCTATCACTTTTTAATAGAAAGTTAATTGTCTTCTAAACCAAACAGCAGGATTTTATTATTTCTAGTGGAACATTACACAATCAGAACAGATATTATCAAGTATTATTTATGACCAAATTCTCCAGCATTGAAACTGTTGCCAAAAATATTTTTTCGTAGTGTTGTACTCATCTTTGGATGGCAACAGTTTCAATGCTCGAGAGTTTAGTCATAAATAATACCTGATAATATCTGTTTTGATTGTGTAATGTTCCACTAGAAATTATAAAACCCTGCTATATTTGGTTTAGAAGAAAATTAACTTTCTCTAACATAGTGGTAATGGAGTACTTATTTATGGGCGATACTGTATATCTAGAGCAGATTTTCTTTTTATATAAATAAAAAAAATTAAAAATTAAAAAAAGAGATTTTGCAGATACTATGTGTTTGTTTATCATTCATTTACGAATATACAAAATGTTTAAAATCTCTTGTCTATAACTTTGAGAAGAGTCATTAATATTCCAAGATTTGTTTGGACAATTGAACTCATTGTGTTGCTGATGTTGTGACTGCAATGCTTTGGGCGATCCATTCTACAGCTTCATGTGTATAATCTGTAAGATTCAATAAAAACAGACTTCTCTTTCCTCATGGATTATACATCTGATGAAGGCTGGAGAATGGATTGGCTGAAGCTTTGTGGTAACAGCATAACCAACACAAAGAATAAATTCAATTGTCCAAACAAATCTTGAAGTCTAAAATCTACCATAGTTAAATCAGAATCAACTTTTTAAGTAAAATGTTGTAACCAAAATCCATGACTATTGAACCCAAATTACAGATTAGTGAAAATTCAAGCTGACTACTAGCTGAAGAAATATTATCTTGATCTATTTTTTACTAGATGAAGCATTGTCAACCATTATTAATTTTTGAATAGTATTTCTTTCATCTCAATTTTAGTTACTTTTTATTGCAACTATTCAGACTGTCTGTCTACGGTAATGAGTTAACAGCACAGATCGGAAATAAAGAATTAGCTCTGGTCAAGACTAACTCGCATCCATTTTACCTCAGGGATTTGCAACAACTGCTCTACCAATTGAACTACCAGAACTCTTACTAGACAAATACGAGTAAAAAAATTAATAATAGTTGACTACTACAAGGTTTGAACAATTTATGTGAAAAATCTAATTAGGTAATTAAAAGTATAATACTACAATATAGCCAATATAAAAGATTATAGCTATATTGTTGGTATTAAATTATATTAGTTATTAATGATTATCATAATATTAATTATATTTCTTTGGTGTTAAATTGTTAATTATCTATAAAAATAACACTTTTGAAGGCAAATACTATAATTAAACTTTATAGAAGAGAGTTCTCTATTGTCAAATCCCAGTCCAAGTCGGATGCTGGGGTTGACTGTTTTTCTACTGTATCAAGAACAATCCTCACCTAATTTAGGGGAGTAAATGCTTCAC
>VCCN01003404.1:11116893-11133527 GCA_006491835.1 Architeuthis dux
CATTAGCAGCAGCAGCTACAGTAACTTCAATTAGCACTAAGAGATGAACTGAAATCAGCAGCAGCAAAGTCTACAACCCTTGCCCTTAAGTTGAAAGTAATTGTTTTATTATTTATTTTAATCAGATAAAGTATTGTAAACGGCACTTCTCAAACTGGGAGCTGGGACCCCTCCAGGGTCAAGTAAAGATTGGGTTTTGCAGAAATATTAGAAAATGTTTAACCATATTTGGGTATTTATTGTTATTACACTCAATACACTTTGGGACACACACCACCTCCGCCCATCTGGTTGTGTTGTGTAAGAAGACATATTAAGGAACATGTTTTATTTCTGTATTGCCAAATGTTCAGTTATTTTCTCCCCGGTCAATGCCGGGATTCCCTGCTTGAATTAAGATTACCGGATCAATAATATTGTCAGCATCTTAACAGAATTGAAACCAACTTTACTGAATATATGTTATTGTCTTTATTTTAGGTATTTAAAGAATCCCGGGCAATGTTTTCTTTCTGTATTGTCAAATGTTCAGTTATTTCTTCCCTGGCAACGCCAGGATTAGCTGCTAGTATATATATATATACACACACACACACACACACACACAGTAATATACATATAAGTTTACATATATCAATGCGTGCATAAACTAAAATAAAGAAATGTTATTCTGAATATTACTAATTTGTTGATAGAACTTGTATTATAAAAACAAGAGACACGTGAATGAATTATGATATTCCAATATGATTAATTAATTAATTAATTATAGAAATTATTATTTCCATTTGTTAAAAAAAAAGCTAATCTAATGATCTAAGACATTTTTTGTGATTGAGCCGAGTGTCGTAAACTTTCCTTCAAAAGACTAGTCACACAACTCTACCTACTGCAAATGCATAATTGTTTTGCTACTGTTCATATCTTAACACGGAATTAGTAAACAGAGGGAATAGGATGCCTAGTTTAATAAATCCTGAAACGGAAAAAATGTTTTTAAACATATATGAATGTATGAACAGACACTTGGTTGACCAGTTCCAGCAACAAAACTGATGTAGCTTATCATTTTTGTAACTTGTTTTATCCTAAGTCAACGATTCCAAAAGTGGAGGTAATTACCCCCAAAGGGATATGTTGAGGTTTTTCTATTACTTTTCACTTCACATATACATTTTTGTACCTAAATGTTCTTTTTAATTTGTTCAATTTTGTTTGTGGGTAATGAGCATTAGTCATTTAAATCTAGGGTTTACCATATATACATACATATATATATATATATATGAATGACTTGGCTCCATGAATGGAGATATAAAATGACATACTCAAATGAGATCATCTGAGATCTCGATCCTTGGTCATTTGTGGCCAAAGATTTGTGATTACATGTCTAGTTCCAGGAAGGGGGGGTAGAGTGAAGGCTACTTCCTGATGCCTTTAAGAACTAGACAATTTTTAGACACTTCCCCACATGCTGAGCATGGTGCTATGGTGTGTGGGGTCCCACAATAAATGGTCTTGTGCCACATACCGCCAGAGTATGATGGCGATTAAATATCATGACACACTCACATGTTTAGAAATATATCAGAAAGTGTTGCTTTTTTAAAAATTTCTTTCATTTATATAAAAAAAAAAAAAATTAAATTGATGAATCATAATATACTGCACACTCATTCAAAATTACCCTGGTACAGCACCTCCCCACTGCCCTATAAGGGCAGGATCAGGAGTAGCCCTGACGCCTTCGTGACACTAGTCATGAGGACTACAATTTCTGTCCTTGCCCACACTTATGCATTAGGGGAGATCAATTAAATATTGCACACTCATTCAAAAATCTTACATAAATACGGCAGGGGAGAAGGTGAAAAAAATCTCATTAACCCTGAAATGATAGAAGTCAATATAAAAATGTTCCCATATTGCAAAAATTTTTATTTTCATTTTAAAGATTCATCAGTGCAAAAGAAAATAAATATCATGCAACAAATGTTACTTTTACTATTTTGCCTTAGATACAGTGAAAGACATTTTGTTTGTGACTGACCAGTCCCACAGCAGGCATAACTACTTATAAGCAATGTTTCTGAATATACTGTAACAGTTTCAATCATTCAAGTTTATTCTTTATCATTATTTAATAGTTGTTACATATACTGTTATGAATGATTGAATGGCTTCAAGAACAAAGATTTTGGGAGGGTTTTCCACAACTATAGGACCTTAAACAGTGGGGCCTACTTACGGAATTAGCCCTCCAGCCTGCACAATGAAGTTTTAAGGTGAAGTGTGACGTGTGCACGGTCGACCCCACCCTTTAAACAAAGGGTTTGGATCCTGTGTTCCACCAAGGTGGTACGAATAGGAGCGAGTTTCCTTCTCGTGGCCGATGCTCCGAATGTATTGTTATACATAATTAAATAATATTAACAAAACACCTGTGTTAACAAAAAAAAACAACAAAAAAAAAAACTATATCTTAACAAAAAACCTAATTGCTAACAAAAAAAACAACTTTTTTTGCAATTGAGTACATCCATACATTGACCTGGGAGAAAAAATAATTACATTTACTGTTTAAGAAAATAATGAGAACACTTGATTAAATACTAAGAGAACACACAAATCGGATGTTAAAAAAAAGACAACAACATAAATACAATATAGTAAGAAGTATATATAAAAACAGGATCGTCAACTCATTTTGAGTATTTGCTTTAAAAAATTGAGGGTAAAAGAAAGATTTAAAAGAGTGTTCTTGGGCGGATTTCATTAAAATATTCTAAGAAAGGCAAATTTTGGGTGGATAGCTAAAATTGAAAGGTGTGTGTAAATCCAGGTGTGTTTGTGGTGTGCGTATGTGTGTGAAGGCTGGGATGGATAGGAATGGGTGTTGAAGAATTATCGAACTAATTCTGGAGCTCTCAAATGGTCGGAAGTCTTCCAGTCATCCCTGAGAGAATGTTCAAATAGGGCGGCTCTGTTCTGGTTTTCCCCCCTCTTCACCCAGTGGCCGTACACCTTAAAAGCGCAGCCATCGATCATCTTGCGGAAATTTTTAAGCATGTAGGGGTTCGTCTGCAGAAGGTCAATCGAGACATTCTGTGGATGATTGTAGAAGTACTGTAGACGGTAGAAGAAACGTACACAAAGAATTCCAGCCTGAAAATAAAACCATATTAGATTATTAGACATCATTGGGAGGCAAGGGGAGAGAATCAATAGACACACACAAAAAGAATGAGAAAATTTATACTTGCTTAATAAATAAAAATTAAAATATATTTGAGCAAAAACAAAGAAAGTCTGGTTAGTCCAGTGGTTCACAACTGAGGAAGGAATCCCCTACCCAGGGGCGGAATTTGGATAGTCCAAGGCTGTTAGGTGAAAATAAAAGTCCAGTCTAGAGATAGGGTTTTCTGCACTTCTATCTATCAAGTTGAAGTCTCGAAATAAGCTCCAAGTTGAGAATGATATAAGATGTGCTCGATCACAAATAGATCGATCACATTGATGTGTATATCAGTTAAAATAGCAGAATTCTTATTCTTTTGTAATAAATTGGAATTTCAAATGTGTTCTAATTATGTTTGCTTGCTTTCTTTGAGTAACAAATACACAGAAGCAGCTGTACAATTATAAAATTAAACTAATTCTTAGTATTAAGCTGTCTAATTATACCTAAAATAAAGTTATTTGAAATTATTCTTTGTTGCAACTTAATAAATCAAAGGGGGGAATACTAGTAATGTTATTGACAAAAGTGGGGAATGACTCAAAAAGGTTGGGAACCACTGGGTTAGTTACTCAATAGAAACCATCATGTGACCAACATCTTTTGGCAGCATGCCATGTTGGGTGTGATCAATTAAAAAATTGGAAAAAGGTGTGATTAATGAATAAGTTACTTCTCTCACCTTTTGTTGGGCAGTGATAACTAAAACAGTCAGAATTTTCAAAAAACAACAGTGAATGCTACCTGACACAAACTAAGAGACCAATTTAGCATAAACTTATATTGCAAATTGAAAACCTATTTGGGGGTGGAATTTTCAAAAAACAAAAAGACAAGTTTTTTCTAGACATAATAAGGAGTAAGTTTTTTAATTTTCACCCCTCTAGCTCAATTGATGCAGCCTGTACATGTGATACATACATAGCCAGCCAGCCAGCCAGCCAGCCAGACCAACTTAAAAACTGAAGAAACCTAATAATCTAGAAGAAGTAGGAAAGACAGTGAAAAGGCGAGAAATTCTTTTGCCTTATCATTTTAAAATTCTTAAAAAACAAATTATGGGGACACATTATATTTTCAAATTTGACTAGTCTTTACCTTCATCTTAATTTCAGTTGATTTTATGTACAATTTTCAATTCTGGGCCGTTGTTTCTACGGCAATGAATAACAGTGAATAAAGATTGAAATTATGAAAAGTTGTAGAAAATAGACGGAAAAATAAATTTTATTTGAGGTACGCATTTTTTGTTTGCAATAAATACATTTATACTTGTTTCTGAATATACTGTAAGAGTTTCAATCATTAGAGTTTATTTTTTATCATTATTTAATAGTTGTTACATATACTGTTATGAATGATTGAATGGCTTCACAAACAAAAATTTGGGGAGGGTTCTCCACAACTATAGAACAGTGGGGCCTGTTTGTGGAATAGCCCTCCAACCTGCACAATGAAGTTTTAAGGTGAAGTGTGATATGTGCAGGGATGACCCCACCCTTTAAACCAAGGGTTTGGATCTTGTGGTCCACCAACCTAAACAATCCCATTATTTTGACAGATATTATGCTAGTATTGGCATATTAGTGACCATTTTTCTGTCGCTATTTCTAAAGAAATAGTTTGTTTTTTTCCTTCTTTCCTTATATATTCCTGACAAAGACTAAAGACTGGATCGGACAAAAATGTCATGGAAACAACATCAAGAACACAAGGAGTTCAATAGGCTGAACAAAATTTGTATTATACCGATTTTTTTCATATTTAACTTATTTTTTTTATAAAGCCAAAACTAGTTTTTCAAGGTTAACAGATCAACATATATTCAGTGGATAGTCATTATCTGAAGCATAAGTTATGATGAGAAAGTCAGTTATTGGACAAGCCCTATAATTAATGTCATACAAAAAACTTGTAGATGTCATATCAAGTGCTTATTATAAGCCCATAATAATACAGTTGTAAAAATGCTTCTTTCTGGTGACCAGTGGGCAATGATAGAAAGAACAATAATAATTAGCTTAACTTTTTTTTTAAATACTAAAATACATTGTCTTATTTACTAGGAAGTAAACACTGCTAAGTGTTTTTATTTACCTTCTGAACTCATGCTTCTGTTAGCTGCATGGTCAGCAAAAATGTTATGCCTTCATACACTGCCTTATAAAAATTTATAAAATCTACAATTACAAAGCCTATAGAACATTTTAAGAACATTTTATTTTAGTGTGAAAAAAAAGTATACAATTTGTATATACAAACACACATAATTATATTTACACAATATCTAGGGCCTTAAACCTTTGCGGTGGCGTAATAAACATCATAATTCTTCTTAAAATCATTTACATCTATTGATAGCACTACATATTCCGGTAATCTATTCTAAAGTCCTACTACTCTATTGCTAAAAAAGAATTTTCTGATATTCAATCTACTTCTACCGTATATGTGTGGCCTCTCGGTCCCTTGTACCCAGTTCTAGTAAAAACTACATCAAGGTTTACTACTCCTAAACTACACATAATCTTGAACATTTCTATTAAGTCTCCCCAATCTCTCCTATTTTCTAATGATGTTAATTCTAACACTTTTAGCCTATCCTCATAACTCATACTTTTTAATTTTGGTATTAACTTAGAAAAAGTCCAGAGAAGTGCACCTATCTCTCCAAGTACAGTGACCAGGCCTGTGCACAGTACTCTATGTGTGGACAGACATAAGTCTTATATAGTATAAGGAATGAGTCCTTGTCTATATATGAAAAGGTATGCTTAATCAGTCCTAGTACCCTGTTCGCCTTAGCCGCAGCACTGGCAATATACCTGGAGAATGATAGTTTATCAGTTACTATGATACCAAAATCCTTTTCATCATTTACAATATCCAGTATATTTCCGTTCATACAGTAATCATAACACGGATTTCTATTTCCTACGTGTAACACCTTACATTTATCTTCATTAAAAGCTAATAACCATTCTCTTGACCTTAGCATTAGATGATCTAGGTCCTCCTGTACTCTTACTTGGTCAACCGGCAACAAGACTGGGTGGTACAATTTGGTATCATCTGCAAAGATTTATACTATAAAATAAAAATTAAAAAAGCATATTGGGCCAAATATAGCTTAATGTCCCTTTTCTTCCATCATTATATTACAATACCACATGACCTCCAAGAGAAGCAGGCTGGGGAAAACTCAAAGACATGCTGGTTTGCGAGCCTAAGAAAGTCATAAAACCTTCCCTTTTGTGAATTATGGAAAGGTGTCAATAAAACTAGTTAAGAGATTTCCAAAATACTTCAGTTCTCATAAAGGGAAGTCACTATAACTTAGACTCCTTTGATTTTCCCAGATGTTCCAATGCCCATATACTAATTGAACTTATCACCCCACTTTGGGGCTGGCATTGGTTGGTTGTCTCTGACCAATAAGAGATCAAGAATGAACTCCAAATTTCTGTGGTGTTGCTGATTTTGGGTGGAATGTGTTTTCCATTTAAAGACAACACTAGGAGGAGAAATCAGACGGATTACAATTTTGGACCCGGGCGATAACACCTTGAACCCTAGTTCAATTTATCTCCAGATTTTGCATGTACAATTCCGGTTCAGCCTTCACACATTGTGCTCCGAAAACCTCAGGAAGCAGTAGCACTGCTCTTTAAGTTGAACCAGTATTAATGTTTTTAATACAACATCCAACTACTTGTCTCTTCTGCTTTGTTTCCTGGTGTTTCAGAAGTTAGACAAATGTGGTCAATACAGTTCCATTGTAACTGTATCATATACCTCATAACAGGATCTACCGATAGATGAACCATGGGCGGTTATTTTAGGTGGGCGGTTATTTCAGGGTCAAGTTTTTGTAGATAAAAATTTGAAAGCATCTATGTTTTAGTGCACTTTAGAATAAAAAAACTGAACAACTTGAATACGTATATAATTAAGACATCAAGTTTGAAATATCTGTCAATTCGTTGTATAAACAAAAAGAAATTAATTCTTGCAATACTTCTTCATTGAATGAATTTGAAAAACAAACTATATTATTTATTCATTACAAAAATTTAATTATTTTTGTGTTTGCAGGTACTACATACAATCTATATAACATATTGACTTTAGTATATATATATATGTTCGGCTCTTGTAGCAACTTAAGAAAACACTGCCCAAAGAAGTACCAAATACGACTAATACGAGTTGCCGATGGATAGTGAAGTGAATAAAAACAAGTGAGTCGTAACTTTTATTATACTCAATTTAGCAGTTGTGATGGCCTTTGAATAATGGCACATGGCTATTATTTGGTCCATTTTTTCCACCCAAATTTGGCTGTTTTTCTGTTTTATCGCCCTGACCGATCTTACAGTAGATCCCGGTACGACTTGCAGCTCACTTTGTAACTAATAATGGCATGCAGCCTGCAAGATTTAACTCATCCACTCGACTCAGTTGAGTCAACTCTCTCTCGGGCATGTAAGTTTCTCAGCTTTCTCGACCGCTGGTCAAGTTGAAAAAATAAGATCTTTTATCACATTTTATATTTTTTTATATTTTTTAAATATTCAATTGAATCGTTATCTGACCGGAAATAAACACCAATAGATTTCTTGTACGAATTTCAAAGACAGCAATGTTAATGTATCTGTAATCTTTTTTCTTTGCAAAGTTTGTTCACCTGGTGGAAGAGGAAAGGTAAAACAATGAGATCAAAGTCCTCATAATTCATTACACTTCATAGGATTCTTTTCTTTTAGGCATGAGTCAATCTTCTTTGCATAAGTATTTTGGTTGAGACAAATTATTTTTGGGCGAGTAAACTTTCCCTCTAACTTGACCAGCGGTTCAGTTACTTTTTAAAAAATTCTTACAGGCTGGTGGCATGGTATTGGTAAAATAACGTTTGTATATAAATAACATAAAATAAGAATCTATTTCTTGTTTATGATAAGCTTCATGTAGATTTGCTTTTAGTGGATCAATTTCTTACATAGATTTTGTTACTTTCATAAGCAAAAGATAATTAATAAAGTCAATAACTGGAAAGTTATGCATTTCTTTTATTCCTGTAGACTCCTTGTAGTCCACTCAGAGGGTGTAATGGTTAGCATGTCGGCCTCACACACAAAAGGTCCTGGGTTTGATTCCCAGGGATGAGCAAAGAGTGTGGAAAACTTCATTAGGACAAATTTCCCTGTGCACACAGCAGTGAATTGAGTACACTCTAAGCTGGGTGATTAGGGTGGAGGTATCCCATCGGTGGACTTGCATCCTGGCAAGGGGGTGGTCATAACTTGTAAGAATAAAGTCCTGGTCTCGACCAGACTTGAAACTTGCAAGGATCACTAAGCTGATGCATGCAACAGAAACTGGGTCTTCGTCACCGGGCTCCATACTCCATTGGGAGTTGTCTCTTAAGAGCATAGGGCCACAACCACTGGAGTTGCTAATCCCACGTCCAACCCTCCTTTTTACCTGAGCTTGGGACCAGCTATGGCAATTGCCAAGCTGTAAGTTTCTGTTAGAGTAATCTTCCCTTAGATGGACTGCCTTACAGAGCTAAAGAGCTCCAACTGCCCTGCTATTTAATCATGGCTGAGGAGAAAAGTAGATTCATGCCTTTCTTAAACAGGCTTGGTCAAAACTTGAACACGGTCTGCTGATTCCATTTTTCCATGTCAGTAACCGTTTCACTACTCCTCACCTCCAGCTTAAATGTTATACAAAAAATAAAAACCTAAAATCTGATAAATCTATACAAATTTTAAGTGCAAGTATAGATCAAGCTTTGACTTACCCTGAACATCTTTCTGGCATTGAATGCTTTGCGTATCGTGCCCATCTGTAGAGGGATAAAGAGCATTCAATTTATAAAGTTTATTATTAAGGAACAAAATGAACATAAAGAAAAAATGTATTTAATACAAAAGAAGTATGTGATGAATTGAGAAAAACATCTATAAACTTGAAAGCACTCATAGAGGGCATACCTCTGTCAACGCCGCTAGAAAATCTGAATGAAATTCATTGAGAACTTTTGGAGATACCTTCCGGACAGAAAAACAAAATTGGTGATGTTTTGGACATAACTATGGCGTAGTGAAGGTAATTGTGCATCTAGCCATTTTTAGCCATCAAAATGGCCATTCCCACAGTGCATTTCTGCAAAGATTGTCTGGCAATTGTTACGTAAGTTTATAAAAGGTATTGGCAATGTTTACAAAGAAAATAAGGGAAGTAACTGCATGCTCCGAAACGCCACTTCAGTACTACTGACCTAAAGTAATGGTCGAGTTTATCATAACATTTACATTGTAAATAGAAACCTCCCTCGTAAAACTTGAAAAAAGAATTTTTTTCTAAAAACTAACAATTTTAGGAAGGTTGTTTGGGCCTAAAGAATTGAAAACACAAAAAATTAATTGGTTAACAGATGTAGATAAAAGTAATTAAATAGCTTATTTCTGTTTCTTTTTATCAAAACTCTAAGCCTATCATTCTACAGTCATTAGTAAGTACCACAGATCAGAAATAAGGAATAAGCCCCTGACAAGATTCAAACTCGTATCCCTTTTCCTTGGTAAGCCTGCCTTATCGATTAGGCAACAAAGACTATAGGTTATAGAAGCTCAAATCTAACCATATAGCTTTTCTTTCATTTTCCCCAAACACCTGATTAGCTGACATCTTTGTTTTTTAAAGTTTACATACACTAGTAGTATTAGTAGTAATTTTATTTTGAATTTATTATTAGATGAAGCATTGTCAATTGTTATTAGTAGTAATATTATTTGAATTTATTATTAGATAAAGCATTGTCAATTATTATTAATTTTTGGCTAGTATTTCTTTCATCTTATTTCTGTTGCAACTCTCAGACTGCTATTCTACAGTTGTTAGTAAGTAGCGCAGACCAAAAATAAAGAATGATCCCCCAACAAGATTCAAACTCACATCCCTTTTCCTCAGGAAGCCTGCCTGATTCTTCATCTAATAATAAATTCAAAATATTTTAATAGTTAATCAAAATTTTGATTAAGCTTGGTCAATTTTCCTTATAGTTTGATACTTATTTAGATAATCTTCAAAACAAAACACCTGCCTGGAAGTGACTTGCATTGCCTGTGTCATTCAAAAGGTGCATGTTTGGAAGGGTCCAAACTTCATGTTGTATGGAGCAGCCTACCATAATTGTCATGTAAAATAATTTTCCGTCCGTTGTACGAAACTACTATAAAACTACTATAATATACTGAGACACTGTACTATCTTTATGTTGTCATTAATAGCAACAATCAAAACAAAAATTATTACGTCATCCTTACATTTTAAATCTGTAAACCAATGCTCATGATGTATTATTGATTAATTGCACATCGACCCTTGGTGGGTCATTTAGTGCCAAATTCAGTAGGGGGAGGGGGGATCCCATGTCCCTGTCACTGAAACAAATGCCACAAGGACCGGGATAAAGTGGGAGGGAGATCCCAAAAGCTTCTCAGGACAAATCCTGAGCATGCTAATGGTGATCGCCTCCCGACCAGCTGGCCAAGATATCCTGTGCAACTTCTCCCAGGATGATACCCAAGCATGCCACAAGGACCCCCAAAGGACCGTGGTTCTCTGAATTTCGAGGCCATGGCGGTTTCGAAGCACAAATACTCCACTTTGATCCTAGCCACAGCCAAGATATCCTGTGCAACTTCTCCCAGGGCTATACCCGAGCATGCCACGAGGACCTCTGAAGGGCTGTGGTTCTCTGAACTTCTAGGCTATGATAGTTTTGAAGAACAGATACTACACTTTGACCTTAGTCAAAAGGCCGCGAAGCGATTTTTGTGTGATGTATTATATTTAGATCCATAATTTTAGATAAAAAATCTATTTTTTATATATTTTTTTATTAGATTTCTTGAGAACCACTAATTCAAATGACTCCAAACTTGACACTGCAATGACCAGTGTGCTGACCAACATATCTGGTGAAACTGATACTATTGTTCGGACTGAGATCCTCATCTTGGTTGTCATTTCCACAACGTTTCGGCCGATGTACCCTCCGGCCTGCCGGAGGGTACATCGTCCGAACAATAGTATCAGTAATACTAACACCTCATCTCAGAAATACCGAACTCAGTTATATCTGGTGAATATCAACAATGGCCAGTTGTCAAGTTATCTTGGGGCATACATACACACACACACACACACACTTCTCAAATTAAAGTAAGGATACATACAAATAAAGATAATAGAGGCTAATAATAATAATAATAATAATGAAGGGGTACGGAAATTGAGAGTAAACCACATATGAAAACTTGAACGTACAATGAAATATAAACAAAGTTTAACCACACTTTCCTATTTATTTTAATTAATACAGGTAACCACGGATTTTCTGACTAGGAAAAAATTTAAAAGCAGACACTTGAATTTCTCATGGCTCTCACACTAGTTCACTGAGTGCCCACAGGTTTTGTGTGTGGAGTCACTGCAGTAGTTGTTACTGCTCCATTGATTTTTTTAAAAATGATTAGCCTTAATTTGCTTATATTTACCCTTAGGGCTTTTAACAGTGTTAAAGTTTATCCAGTTATATATCATGCAAACAAGAATGGCTGGATACTACAGACAGTCCTCCTCTTCCAGATCTTTCTGATTAATTGTATAGTGCAAGAAATATAGTACAATTTGTCATGCTTGGGGTGATAGTACAGTACTGTATTTGTACAATTAATATATCTGTATTAGTTTCATTTATAATAATAAACTGAATAATAAACGGAATCATTTATATTAATGAACTGAATCATTTATATTAATAAACTGAATCATTTATATTAATAAACTGAATCATTTATATTAATAAACTGAATCATTTATATTAATAAACAGAATCATTTATATTAATAAACAGAATCATTTATATTAATAAACAGAATCATTTATATTAATGTATTGCATTTAACTATTTAATTCATATTTAATATTTGTTTAATTTAAGTTTCTAAGAGTCCTAATGCTTTAAAGATATCAAATGTTCACAATTAGTGGGTTGGAGGTGTATTGTTTAATTATTATTACGTGCCCTCGGTTGTTCTGCCATAATAGACAATTTGGCACAATTCTGAAACTAAGGATACTGGAAAATATGTGGTGTACCTGTATTATCTACATGTATTTTTTTGGTATTTTCATGTTTGGAAATTGTCTGGTGAACAAGGTTTTTAAAATTCAATGGAGACATTCAGATCATTGGATAGTTAAAAAAAAGTCATAAAAATAAAACTGCTTTGAAAAGTTTACTTACATCTCTTTGGAAAAACGGATGCTGCAGAGATTCTTCAGCAGTTAGTCTCTTTTTAGGGTCAACTACGAGGAGTTTGGAGATCTGGAGGAAAATGCAATCAAATATGGAGTTTTACTAATGCATAAACAACAAACAATTATAAATTTCTTTCACAGCTTTTTACTTAAAAGTTCTCATGTATGAAACGACCACTGAAAACTGACCATCTCTAAAGAAAGACTTAGGAATATATCATATTTATTTCCAAGACTTAGGAATATATATTCCTTTCAATAGACAAACGTGTGTATAAAGTAACTTACAAAACCTGACTGTCACTTGTTCAACATTTATAAAACAATTTTTCAATTTAAAAAAAACAATTTTTTTTTCACTATTAACCCCTTTTATCAAAGTAATAATTATATGCAAAAAATATGATTACGTAAATGCATTTTTTAACAATTATACTAAATGAATTTTCCACAATGAAAATTCATTTTATTGTGGGAAATTCTGGGCTACTATGTTGTACCTGTTAATTACATCAAGATTTTCCAGATTCTGTACCACCAATTAAGCTGCCATAAGCAGGACACACAGACTTCTTCTATATAGTTTCTGGAGTGAGGCAAGGATGCATACTTTCACCATCACTTTTTGTCACAGCAATAGATTTTGCATTAAGTAGAGCACTAGCAGATCCAGAACATGACATTACCTGGAGGAGAGCAGACAACATTGCACTACTGGTAGAGGATGACAGTAAGCTCCAACACAAGAACCACTCTGGTTACCAAGGGCTGGTAGATTGGCCTCAGAATTAGCAGCACCCATAAGAAGACAAACCCAGTCATTGTGGTGTTTTTCAGTATCTGGGCAGTAATATCAGTAACAAATGGTGAGGTGGATAAGGACATCAGCTCCAGACTCACCAAGGCCACTGCATTCTTCCAATGTCTCCGGCGCGTATGGGAGTCACCCGAGATCAGCCTTCACATCAAGCGGAAACTGTACATTTCAATTGTTGTCTCTACCACTCTGTATGGAGGCAAAACATGGAAGAGCACCACTACGATAGCCAGGAGACTTGACATCTTCCATCAAAGATGTTTGTGTATCATTCTCAAATGATAGCGGTAAATGATATCAAAATGTGAATTAAAATAATAATGACTGAAAGTTCTTCTCTACATACTGAACATCCTCATAAGATAATTTCTTTTTTTTTCTTGAATAGAAGAGGAAAGAGACTTACCAGATCTTTTGGTGTAGTGCTAACGTCATCCCATTCAGAACTGTTAAATTGGTATTTCCCTTCCATGATGGCACGTAACATGTAGATCTGTTTCCGATGCCAGAATGGCGGGGATCCACTCAGCCTGAAAGGATAGAAACAAGCAGAAATTCAGCAACAGAAAACAAATTTATTTTCTAGATTTTCTAAAAATCCAGTGTCATGATACACAACAACTGATAATTGGTTCTAAACTAGGGTTCTAAAAAAATAAAAATAAAAAACCTTTTCATAACACTTGAGCAATTCTTCAAATCTTTTATATAAATTATATTCCACTACTTTATTTTTCATATTTTTTTTTTTAAATTTATTCATGCATCAATTTTTTATATCTTATAAGTATCTTAACATTTAGCACTCAACAAGTTTGTCCTGCCATTGTAGGCGACTCCAATCACTGATTGATACTGTATTTGAATTTTGCAGTTGTGTTGACATGCCAATTTCAGTCATATATTAAAAGGGACGCAAGTTACTGGCTTTCAGAGTTACTAAGTGCACACAATCTTGGCACCCTTGAAAAAGAAGACAGAGAGCTAAAGGTTAATGTACTCCCCCAAAATTTCATATTTTTAGTTGTTTTTCATAACTTATTTTTCTTACTGGTCTCATCAACCCATCTTCTAACAGTCCTATTGTTTTTCTGAAAACTTTTTCTTTTAATACTAACATTGTCATTTCTATTAAAAAAAAATATATCGGTTACTGCACTTAGTAATTTGCATTAATTTCATATGAGAAACATCAAATCTAAAAATACTAAACAGCTCATGTCTCCTGTGGTAAAATGCTTTTCTGTTGTAATCTAAATTTCTTCAGTATTTATCTAATGCAAGTTATAATAAAGCAAAGTCAATAACATGAACCCAACTAAAAATCTATAAACCATATAAACCCATTCATTATTAACCAGCATAAAATGTAACCTTTTTCCTGCAATTTATAAGAGATGTTACTAATGATAAAAATAGTCACTTGCTTCTTTACAAAACATAACAAAACACTGATGTATTACAACCCAAGCTTCAATATACAATTAACTAATACAATAAATAACTAATTAACTTTTATTCATATTTTAGTCTAAAGCCAACTTATAATCCCACAATTACATTATTTCCCAGTATCAAAGACGCTATTTTTTCCCCAAAATAAGTCTTGAAAATTTACTGTGTTCCGAAGGTTACTTTTTTCATAGGCCTATCTTAGCCCCAGAGGAAGGAAGTCTATACTAGACAGTAATCCGAACTATGAATTGGAATATGACCTCAGAGTGAAGTGTATAAATTATAATTAGTATAAAATAGTAAATAAACTCAAGTATCATAAATAATTTAAAAAATATATGTAATCACAAAAATTCATTCCCATATACTACAGTAGACTGTAGTAATCAAACACTCACCCACTTCTTTTTTCAAAATTTTGCAAGTCAAAATTGGAGTGCATCCTTGAGGCCACAGTGTTCTCAACACAGGGAAATACGGTACTTCATGATGTTAACTAGCTGTAATTACATGCTCGGTCAAGGCAAGGATAGGAGACAGCTAACCAGACATGCTTTTCTTCCGATTATCTATGCTTTTCCTATGTAAGGTTTTTGACACATTGTTTTAAAAACAGACAAGGCCTTATCAACAGATACAGATATTAAAAATGATAAAAATTGCTTACAGTGTATACATGATGACTCCAATTGCCCACCTAAAAATTGAAAATAAAATAAGATATTTAATAAAAGTAAAACAAGTGATTGTTGCTTTCAAATAAATTTATTGAAAGCTACATTGTAGCATGAACAAACTGACAAAAACAATTTTATAAGAATCAGTGTGTGTGTGTGCATGGAGAGATATAGAGAGAAGTACTGACACATGATTCCTCTTTAACACAATTCTACTGACTGTAGCTAAAGTCAGTATTGTTACCTCTGCAAACAAAGTTGGGAGAGGTATATGTATTCACTCATGTTTGTCTGTTCATACAATACCTCTACAATAAGTTCTCTGTGAATTTCAATGACATTTTGTGAAAGGGTAGGCCACAAGCTAAGGAAACATTGATTAACTTTGAGGGGGCGGATTGTAGAATTTGTTTTCAATTAAGAGATATTTTTTCATATATCATTTCATTTAAGATAATAGTTTGAAATATGCAAAATCAAAACTTACAGTTATATTCCCTGCATTGTAGCTATATATGAACTGATTTTCAGTTTTTAGTTGGTGTATGGCGTTGGCAGATGTATCCACTCTCTGAGAGCTTTCTAATTTTAAGATTTATCTCTCAATAAAGCTTTAGTTAATATAAAAATAAACCTCTCTTCCTGCCAGATGTATAGCCTTAAACTCAATAATACACACCACAAGCAGGGTCAAGTAGGTACTGCAGAAAGGTGCATTCATGCCCGTCTGTAGATTGTGTTTCCTTCCTGAGAATGTTTTGTAATTTTTTTATTTTGTTTTTATCTCAATGTGTACAAATTATTTTTAGTGTCAGAAAAGATAATTAAATTTCTCGTGACCAATATCTTTTTCTAGGTTACTCTTGAAGGAATTCAGGTTTTCAGATGTGACTGTTGTTTGGCCACAGGATGGTCACTCTGGCATCCATATAGTATCCATCTTTTGCTTCCTGCACTTGAAGCTTGCAACTATGTTTCTAGCTCAACTTCTACATAAGCAAATCAAAAGTAAATCTGCAAGCTTCAACCTCAGTACTGTCACGGTTAATGCTCCAGCACAAACTTCTTGAATGAAGAGCTTAGTAAAGACAGGAGAGAAAAAAAAACA
>VCCN01003404.1:11160656-11171388 GCA_006491835.1 Architeuthis dux
TCTTAAATTCATACAAAGAAAAAGGAATGTCAATTTCAAGGGAAATAACTTAGGAGTAAAATTATCTTCCTTTGACCATTTGGTGAATTCTTTTATCTTTTTTCATGCTATTCACTGAAGAGTTCCACACTCAATTTCAGACGGTTTATGAATTTAAGGGCCAAGTATGTATAGAGATTTTTAAAAATCTTGTTTCTATTTTATTTATTCAATCTTGCAAAGACAGAATTGAATGGCTATGTAAGAATAGGAGTTCTTAATCTTATAATATAAAGGCTGTTGTCACTTTTTTGTGTGTTTGTTAATTCTGTCAAAGTAAAGCAAACAGAAAGAGGAAGTGGGTAAAGCAAAGCTTGTGTCAGTGTTTGCATATACTAAAGCACACATAACTATGTGCCTGAGTGTTCCTGTCTACATTACTACTACTGTCTTTGCAGTTAGAAAACAAATATAGGCATCTCTGATCTTTCATGAATAAAAATGGTGTTTTTCTCATTAAAAAAAAAAATTTGTTTTTATCCAATTCTGTTGCCTTATTGTTTTAAAATTATTAAAAAATAAAATATGAAGAGTTGTAGAAAATCAACAGAAAAATAAATTTTGTTTCAGGTATGAATTTTTTGTTTGCAATAAATAAATTTATACTAAATGCTATTTTCTATTTTCTCATTTTTCTAAATACTATTTTTTATCTTTCATACCCACAGATAGCTTATATATTTATCATTTGTTATTAATATTCTAAATATAACTATAAATGTTAGCTCTAAATATATATATTTTTTTAAAACAAACCTATAACCCTCTAAATTTCATCATCATCATCAGCCGTCATAAGTCCACTGCTGGACGAAGGCCTTTCCCATCTCCTTCCATGACAACCTATCTTGTGCTAATCTCTGCCAAGTCTTACCGGCAAACTTTTCTATCTCGTCCCTCCATCTTGTGTCCTGGTCGTTTCCTACTTCTTTTACTACTTCTTTTACTATCCCATAGGTACCAATCTGTTAGTCTTTTCCCCAACTATTGTCATCTCTTCTCGCTAGGTGACCGGCCCATCTCCACTTTTGTTGCTTAATTAGTTGTATAATATCCTTTACTCTAGTCCTTTCTCTGATCCATGTTGATCTTTTTCTATCTCTTAGAGTTACCCCTAGCATTGCTCTTTCCATCGCTCTCTATGCTATTCTGAGTTGGTTTTCAGTGAGTTTTTTTAAAACCAACTGGAGACATAATTCTGAAATTCAAATTTAAGAACGCTGGTACAAGATTTTAACGGAATATTAGATCAGGGTATATATATAAGACCAGGTATAAATCTTTAAGATCATTTTCCACCTGAAGATTCACTAATAAGTGTGAAACAAATTTGTCATGGATATACCATAATATTGTTATATTATACTAAAATATATATTTGTATAATATATCCACACATAAATAATCCCTTCATTTTTTATGGGTACTATGCTAGTTTCATAAATACTTAAAAGAACAAGAGTTCAAATCACTTGTAAAGAAAATATGTTGATTCTGATGTTAAGACATTGTCAGACCCAAAACAAGCATAGATCAAAGAAAGTTAATAACAGCAATGATATAGCTATGGTTAGACAACCAGCAAAAAGATTGGATAGAAGCCAACTCAACAAGATGACACATTGGACAATTACATAGATAGACTAACCATCAGGTGTTTTCATCACCATTGCACGAGGGTGAAATCATTGTTAAAAAAGGGATACCATGTGATCAACTTTATCAATGTAAATAATGTAAGAGAATTGCCACTTTATACACACTCGGTAAACATTTCCAGACAAACTTTATTCAATCAAGGGAGTGAATCTGAATGTTTTGGGGGGCCATTTTTCCTAGAAATATTTGTTTTGGTTTTTTTTAAGAATTGTTTCAAATCACACATACCTGACAAGCAATAACAACTTTGATATACAGAATTTCAGATAATACAATCAATTAAAACCTTACATGTGATAAAAATAACAGTTAACATATTTGAGTTTTTAGAAACCATCAAACAAAACTAGTCAACATCAAAATAGGTTTCTTCAGTTTGTTTAAGTTGGTCTGGCTGGCTATGTTTGTATCACACATACAGGACACATCAATGGAGCTAGAGGGCTGAAAATTTAAACATTTATACCTTATGTCTAGAAAAAACATTTTTGTTCTTTTGAAAAAATTCCCCCCAAATAGGTTTTAAGTTCAATTACAATGTAAGTTTATGCTAAATTGGTCCCTTAGTTTGCGTCCGGCAGCATTCACACTTGTCTTTTGAAAATTCAGACTTTTTTTTAGTGATTATTGCCTAACAAAAGACGAGAAATAACTTATTCATTGATCACCCCCTTTTCCAATTTTTTTAATTGATCACCCCCATCACAGCATATATGGGTGTCTGTGATTCATAATTTCCCTTGGAATGCTAGTTTTTTATTCTTTTGTAATTTCTTTTACTTGAAATTAACTATTCCGGGGAATAGGCTTTGGAATTAACTAAGATATAGACAGATTGAGATAGATGTCATATTTTTACATATTTATTTCAATTAAAAGTATTGAAAACATACATTGATACATTAAAAATCATGAGAAACAAATTTAGCTTAACATTTGCATCAATCTTTAGTAGAAACAAAAATGAAAATCACTTTTCTTTGAGGCATACAAGGTCTATCCATAAAGTATCCTGACATTTTGAATATATCGAGAACCGGTTGCACAGCCTTGATGTAACTTAGCAACCAGAATGGACCTTACTGCACATGCGTGAACAGACTCTCCTGAAGAGGTTGCTTAGTGGGCTGTGACCTGTGTAACCGTCACATTCACAATGACCAAGCCTGACCATTCTTTTTTGGCAAAACATTGCATTGTCCAGGTCTCTCAGCCAGAAATCATTGGAAACCAAATTTGAACTGTAGAGGGTAGTCCAAATTTGGCTTCCTATGATTTCTGGCTTTCCCCAAAGAGACGTCAGACTGTTGATGTAATTAAGGATAACATGATGAGGCAGCTGATAGTGATCCCAAAAGAGGACTTTGTAGACTGTGAAAAGTGGAAGGGAAGTACTTTGAAGGTGCCATTACTGTAGGTAGGCTATTTCTTTCGTTAATATTAAAAGGCTGGATACTTTCCAGATAGACCTTGTATTCCAAAATTGTCAAAAGTTTGGCCTTAAGCCTTATTTATTGTTTATAAAGTTTTTCATAGCAATAGAATCATTAACAGATCCATGGGTAGTAACTAGTGACATTAGAATCAATGTGTTTTGTGGAAACTGTAGAAATGTTAATAGTGTTATGCACACTGTCAGTAAATACAAACAAGCATATTTAGATATAGATTTGTGAGAGTCTAAGACAGCCTTTCTCAACCGGGGTTCGAACTGAACCCTTAGTGTTCAACAAGAGGTTGTTAGGTTCCACAAAAATTTTATACATGCATGAAAAAAAGCAACTGACTTCTGCTTACTTTGAGGTTTTTTAATATAACAAGTAGCAGTCTGTTTTGATGACATTTGACACAAAAAGCACATGAACTTTTACCAAACGAATAAGACCAGCGGCCATCATATTTTTTTTTTCACCATTATGAACAAATATACAGAAAACAATGTTCCTGTACACTGTAGAATACTGATAATTACAAATCAATCTTTATTACTATTGGATGAAGTATTGTAACACACCATTTTTTATTAAATTTGACTAGTGTTTACCTTCATCCTAATTAATAAGTTATATAAAAACAACTAAGATTAGGATGAAAGTAAAAACTAGTCAAATTTAATAAAAAAACTGATAATTACTTTTAGATTATAATACATAATATTGTATCATTAGCTGTACATATATTTTTATGCAAAGTTCCTTGAGATATGAAAGTTAATTCAAGGGTTCCCCCAGTCTAAAAAGGTTGAAAAAGGCTGGTCTAAGACCAAAGAGCCAGAAACATTGGTTTCCTTTAATCTCTACTTAAAGACTGAAGCCTCCACCCTTTAAATTTATACATGAACTCTTACAAAAGTGCAACCATTACTGAGACTCTTGAAATAAGTAGAATAATTTACCTAAAGCACTCAACCTCTTAGAGAAATTAACTGCACCATGACTTTCCAATATTACAAGGTGCTACCCAAACGTTCAGAGAATTTGACCTGTGTAGTACAAACTTTTGTTATTATCCTTTGGATAACTGTATACAAGCCCAAGAGAACTACTTTAAAAGGAACAGTGGAAACTAAGAATCAGATAAAAGAATGTCCCAAGGTCAAATTCCTGGAACTTTTTGGTAGCACCTTGTATGCATACAGTAAAAATAACATTGCTATGAAAAAAAAAATTTTGGACACCATTTATTAAATGAGACATGCTTGAAGGGGAAAAAATATTTTATGTTTGTGTTTACTCACTTTTATGGTGTGTGTGTTTACTTGATTCTATTGTGCGTGTGTCAGTCTTTACTCGATTCTATTCTATGTGTACTTTTAATCAATTCTAATTTATGTGTGCATTTATTTGCTTTCATTTCATGTGCGTTTACTCGCTTTCATTTTAGCGTTTATTCACTTTCTTTTTAGCGTTTACTCACTTTCTTTTTATGTGTGCGTCTACCTACTGTTATTACATGTGTGCATTTACCTACTGTTATTACACATGTGTGCGTTTACCTACTGTTATTACACATGTGTGCATTTACCTACTGTTATTACACATGTTTGCGTTTACCTACTGTTATTACACATGTGTGCGTTTACCTACTGTTATTACACATGTGTGCATTTACCTACTGTTATTACACATGTGTGCGTTTACCTACTGTTATTACACATGTGTGCGTTTACCTACTGTTATTACACATGTGTTTACTCATTTTTATTATTTTTTATTTTATATATGAAAGAAAGTGTATATCTGTAGGGGAAAAATACATACAAATAAAAGAGTAAGAAAACATAGTACTTACTTATATATTTATGAGTGGAGCACAATTTCAGGACTTTGATCTCCCGCATTGTGTCTTCTTTGGCTTGTTCAACAGGGTAATTGTCATTGCAGTTTTCACCACTGACATCTATAATCTTCACAGCGTATTCCTTCTGGGTCTCCTTCTCCACGCACAACCGCACAACGCTCGTGACTCCCCTGAACACAATAGAAACACTTTCATAGTAAGCGCCACAAACCATTTTGACGATTTCTTATTGACTAACAATACACAGTAGGTATTTTTTACTAATAGAGAAAAGGCAAAAGTCGTGTTCAGTTACAAAAAAGTCAATATAATAATCATGGAGCTGCTCCAGGGTCAGAGCAGGAAAGATAGATAAAAAAAGACATCCAAATGTGTTGGGTAAAGAATACAGCTGGAATTCGGTTGCAGGCGTTTGTTGAACAATAAATGAAATCAAAAATTTTGTTTTTGTAAGGAAATCCAAAGAATAACAAAAATGGTGGCAAATCTAGTCCAACATTTGAAATCAACAAATAATATAAAAATAATATAAAAGTTTATTGGTAAACCTGATTTAACAAGCTAAGCATGTCCAAAAATAAAACCAAGATTTAATGATGACAGCAAATCCCACAGGCAAAATAAATTTACCTATCTTATAAGTAGTTAATTAAATCCAATAAAAGTAAGTTAAAATAAGGTAATCCAGTTACAACAGGTGAAAAACATTTAGTCCAATCTGGTTCCAACAAGTAAAAACCAAATTTAACTTAATGAGTAAAAAAGTTTCTCCTGTTAGTAGTAAAGCCAAAAACAACAGGTTAAACTTGTACACACAAGTGCAATAAACTTAGTCAGTTGTTAAGCCAATTTCCACAAGTGAAAACAACGATTTACTTTGTAAACCAAATCCTAGGTTTGAATTTTGCCGAGAAACAATCCGGGTTCAAAATGTAAGCAAAAGATTTAGCTAGTTGGTCTGTTACATCCAAAACAATATATGGTACGATCCTTGCAGTGTCACGTCATAACTGAGGTCATTTTCTAAGCCAATTGGTCAGGAGACAAGTTCCAGCAGTAGCGGGGTAAAAAAATTTTAAAAAGACAAGAAATAGTTACCAACCATCTAAAGAATGTCTTCCACTAAGATGCCAAGTATAAAACGATTCAAGTAGAGTGGAGTGAAGTTTTAATTGTAAAGTAAGCGGGAGAGAAAAAAGAGGAGGTGTACCTATGACCAAATAAACGGACTCGGACAGGGGTGGGGATAAAAGAGAAAGTGTGACAGAGGGAAATAATGTCAGGGTAAGTATGCTGGTCTGTACTGGATAAGAGCGAACATTAAGAGTAATTATACTGTTAGGTGTAAAGAGAAAAAAAAATAACAAGTCACGATGCAGAGAGACCTGGGAGACCTGGGATGAAAAAGAGTGAAATCAATTAACCTTTTTCTTTTCAGAAAAAGAACCACTTATGAGAAAATATTAGGTTGCTACGCATGAAATTTTTCCTTTTTACATCATCTACTCCGGTGGTATTCAAACTGTGTTCCACGGAACCTCAGGGTTCTGCTCGACCTTTGAGGGGTTCCGTGCAACAAAGTGACATTTTCACAATATACTTAATAATTCTTCATTACCTAAACAATTCCTTCACAGCTTTTACATTTGGGTTTATACACAATCGGATAATTTCATAAACAAGGCCAAAATCAAATAGTTACATACATATGTATGATAATTATAAAGACATTTAATTAGTTGGGAACCTATATTTGCTCAGCATCGGTGTGAGTGACTGCTAAACGAGTGGCCTAAATCGTAAATGTAAATAAAGGAAGAAATAAAGAAAATTATTTAAATTTACAATTTAGGCCGCTTGTTTAGCAGTCGCTCACACTGACGCCAAGCAAATATAGGTTCCCAACTAATTAAATGTCTTTATAAATATCATATTCTGTCGGATATAACATTATCCATTACTTGATTTCATACATATGTATATATGTAGAAGGGAAAGTTGTTTTTTTGAAGGGGTTCCCTAGAAAATTTAATTATTGAAAAGGGTTCCCCGAGTAGTTAATGTTTGAAGAATACAGATCTACTCTAATAATGAACAATGTGATTTTCTTGGTTCTGTCCGTAACACTGGACTCTTCCACTGGGGATAAATTCCTGCCCACTGTTTCAAACTATGCACTATTCCTGGTAAACGAATTCAGTATTTTTTTCTTTTCAATATAGATGGTCTGATATCAATTCATGCGAAGTTACTATACTTACATAATGAACAGTGTGATTTTCTTGGTTTGCTGTCCGTAACACTTGACTCTCTAACTCAGGGTTATAATGTTGCTGATAAAAGTACCTCCTACCCACCTGTTTAAACTATAAACCCTTCAACTGAAACAAATTTGCTATTATTTTTTCTTAGAAAATAGTTTCATCGAAATTCAATTATATCTGTGGATTTTTTCACAGGTATTAACTAGTAGAGAATAATGCAAACAGTGAACGATTTACAAATGTAAAAGTATTAATGCAGATTCAATGTAAATAGAGATATAACTCGTTATTATTGGAGGTTTTTGAGCCTTTAACAGCAAGTGTCTACCCAAGAAGTTAGACTAATTTTCAAGTATGATTTCAAACAAGGACATAATGCTGCTCAAGCAGGTGATACCGTCAACAAAGCATTTGGAGTGACCATTACCACAGTGCAAACTGTTCAGCAGGTTTAGGTTTGGAAATATGGATACCAATGATAAACCTCAAGTGAAACCCAATCCTGTTCTTAAAGATGAAGAATTATCGACAACAGTGCCCAACAATCTACAAACAACAGTTAGAGCAGTTTCTGGAGACTTTAGAACTACAACAATGACCATATCATGTCATCTCAAGGCAATAGGAAAGGTTAAAAAATGAAAAATGTGGGTTCCAAATAAACTTAATGGGCTCAATGACAGTTCCATCCACCACACCTCTCAGCTGATAGTAATAGTAATCATTTTTGCAGAATGAAAAATCAAAATTTACAAATTAGAAGTGAGAGATGAATATTCAATCATTTAGGCAATCTTTATTATCATTATTGGATGAAGTATTGTAACATTATTTTTATTAAATTTGACTAGTTTTTACCTTCATCTTAATTGTTTTTATACAACTTTTAATTCTGGCTATTGTTCGATTATCACTGAACGCGCTGTTATTAATTGCATATAGAAATGATGGCCCGAATTGAAAGTTGTATAAAAAATAAATTAGGATGAAAGTAAAAGCTATTCAACTTTAATAAAAATAATGTGATTCAATCATTTAGTTCTGCTAAGAAATGGTCATTGTTAAACTTGTCATTTAAACTTCTTACTAAAACATAAGGAAGCTAAAGAATATTTGTAATATTCCTATTCTGAAAGGAAGTTCAAGTAGACCTTTCCTTTTTCCCTTATAATCATAAAACACCTACACATATACACTTGTGATGAAAAATATAAAAGTCAATGTTCAAATGCATACATAAAACTATACAACACACACACACGTATATATATACACACACACACACACATTTTTCTTTTCATAAATCATGTAGACACATACAATCGTAAATAAAATTCCTGTTTTTTTTTCTTTATTAATCTTATACACAATGTTATAAGTACTAAATCTTATCGTAAATAAATACCAGATTTACAATAGATGCTTTTGTTTTCATAAATTGTAAACATTAACATACCCCCATTGCAGTAATTTTAGAGGAAAAAAAAGTTAACCACCAGTGTTTTTGGAAAATAATAAACTCTGAAAAAAACTGACCGATCAACATTCTGTAAAACCAACCTCGATAAGATGATTTTCAGTAAGATGAATGCCACCCACATAAACCAATGTGGTACAAACATGTGAGCAATACCTTTTGTGAGATTGCTGTATACATGCCACAGGGGACTACTTTGAAACAGATGGTGGAAAGGTTTTGTTTTTTTCATAGTCAAATTCTCAGAACTTTTTAGGTAGCACTTTATACAAGAATGCATTTGTACTCTTATTGAAAATACAACGACTGATTTTAAATAACGTTTGAGTTTCAGCTTTGCATTGTCACAGTTTATAAATAACTGAGTTTGGGAAAAAAAGGGAAGAATAGAAATCGTAGAGTACCACTGAGGTTTTAACCATCAACCCATGAAAAAGAAAGTATAATTTAAGTGAAAAAAAGACAGGTCTGGTTAGTCACTCAATAGAAACCATCATATGACCAATGTCTTTTGGCAGTATGCTGTGATCAATAAAAAAAAATTGGAAAAAAGGGTGATCAATGAATATTTCTCTTGCCTTTTGTTGGGCAATGATTACTGAACACTGCTGGACACAAACTAATGCTCTTGGGAAAGGTATGAATCCACTTCTACAGCCAGCTATGGGTAAATAGCATATCAGTTGGAGTCCTTTAGCACAGTAAGGCAGTCCATCTAGCACCCCAGCCCTGTAAAAAGTACACAATTGCTACAAACAATGACTGGGTCTTTATGGATCATTTGAGAAATGGAGACAAAATCATTGCTTCATGTAACATGGGACACGAGAAGCAACTTTGCTGTTATCAACAAGGTCTCAATTAGTTACAACTATCATTCAAACCACTAAGAGCACAAAGATGATAAAAAAGTGAATTCTATATACTGTATCATGACCTGACTTCTTGGCGCATAATTCCTAGGTGCAAAGATAACTCGGCACACTATAACTCAATGCAAAACAAACTATGGAATTAAAACAATTTATTGAGATACAAAAATTTTAATTATTTTTGGAGTTGAATTATTTTAGTGAACCATACTGTATATACTTATATATAAATTAACTTTTAAGCATAAATTTTCTACTAATTGGGTCATATCAGTCCATTTAGACTCTCTGATTAGTCAATCAGATGGAAGTACTGCTGCTTTATTGGAGTAGGACAGGGTCAACTGATAGGCCTAAGACTGAATTAAAATATCAGAATTTAAGGGATCAACTCATATGCTGATATACACTTATCCGCTATCTCTGGTCATTTGTGGACAGAAGTCTTTAAAAATTAGTAAAGTCCTGGTTCCTGAAGACCTGTCTCCCTAATGGTACCTCCCCATTGCACTAATAAGAGTAGAGCCTGATGCCTGCAGAAAAAGTCAATAGGACTGGACAATTTTTGTCACTGCCCACATACAAATGTGTGTGGGTCCACACAAACAGTAACACACATATACATATACACAGATACATCATTATCATGGATTGGCTTCACAGATTTAGGAGGGTTTTTCAAAACTGTTGTAGACCCACAGGTGGCTAGGCTAAGGGTAACACCATATTTATTTTTTTTAAATTCAGATATGGCATCACATTTAATTTCCAAATTTTATTTAATTTACATCACTACTTAATAAACAATATAAAATTTGAAAAACATAGTATCTTTTACACATTGAAATTAAGATAACCTATTTTGTTCCAACCAACTTTGTACTAATTACTTTTTCTAAATATCTTTCAATTATTTATACCTAAATACAATATCACACTAAAACAGCAGATGATAGCAGCAAAAAGTTATAAAAATAATAAAACCTGAAGGAAAATGTTTAAGATATATTTTGCTTATCAACCCATATTCCATTTTCTTTTAAAGTTATCTCCCTTTATAGACTACTCCAACGCAAAGTGTGTGTGTGTATATATTTCATATACGAAGGCGGATCAATTAG
>VCCN01003404.1:11225985-11247824 GCA_006491835.1 Architeuthis dux
TTTTTTTTTTTTAGATGCATTCAACACATCTCTAAAGACACTTTTTGGTTGGTAAGTCCCTAATACACTAAATATCAAATTTTCTCAGCCATATCATGTTGGATTGATAGGAAACTTGATCCAGACCCTTCAGTTGAATCATCCTCATCTTCATCCTACTACCACAATTAGTAATGTTAAATATCAATTTTCTCAGCCATATCATGTTGGATTGATATGAAACTTGGTTCAGATCATCAGCTGAATCCTGTTCATCTTCCTCCTACTACTACTAGTAATGTCAATATCAATTTTCTTGTCCGTATCATGTTGGATTGATATGAAACTTGGTTCAGACCTTCTTAGCCGTATCATTTCAGATTGATATGAAACAAACCCTCCTCCTCCTACTACTACCACGGATGGTGGATGCATTGTTGAACTTATGGTTCTTGTTATTATATGATCAGTTGACCAAGTTGCTTCTTCTTGTCTCAGTTACTTAATTTGGAGTGTTAAGTGTTAATTTAATTCAGATCTTCCTGATGCAGTGTTTTCCAATTTAGTGGGTTAGTCTTTAAAGACTAACCTACTAAATTGGAAAACAGCTATGGTTATTAAAGCTTCTATTGAGTGACTTTGTACCCCATACTAATTGAGTGACTTTGTACCACATGCTAATTGCCTTTATTTTAATTTAATAATTCAGGTTTTTGTTCTTTTATTTACATATGTAAACAATTATTAAATTAAACATGTTTTTACTGTTAATATTTTGGGGAGTTGGGCGGAAGAATAACTTTACGGTAAAACTATGCTCCCCTTACAATGCATATGTTTTGTATGGTTTTTGTTTTTTCTTAAAGAAATTTTTCTTCTTCTTGGCAACGGGGGAAAAGTAAAGGGAAAGAGCAAAGCTGAGACGTAGCTGGAGAGATTAAAAAGGGGGACAGAAGTATAAAACAGGATTGCTAAGTTAGCCATTTTTCGACTACATCTGGCAGATTCTTATCTAATTTAGCCGATAAAAACTATGTTTAATATTTAACGTGTTTTTTAAGATTTAAATCAAACAAGCCTGATAGTAAGACGTTTTTTAAATATTTTTTTTTTACTTTTCCGGATTTTTCTTCTCCCCCTTCCTTTTCCCTTCATTTTTCTCCTCCCCCTTCCTTCCCAAGGAACGTTTCCTCGTTCCAACAAGCAGCGTTCGGCCACTTTCTTGAGCCCTGATTGAGGCACAAGGTCTTTTTAGTGCAAGGGGATCCATATACCATAAAATGGGGTTACCAATAAGCATTGAAGAAAACTAGCAATGTATTTTCTGCATTTCTGTAACAACTGCTGCATATTTAAATTTTAGCACAGGGTTGAAATATACTTTTATGATGTTTGGAGCTTAGATTTTAGGTAGCATGGAGATTATTAAAGCATTTTCTAATACAATTCTGAAAATTGGCAGTTTTTCGAAATGGGGTCCCTCCCGGACTGCCCAAATGTTTGTTATGGCCAATATTATTATGAGATGTATTGTAATGCATGAACTCTGTAGATCTATCTATTAATAAAACAATTCTGATGTAACGTTTGACCAAAATTCCAAGAAATTTATTGCTATGCCAATTTTTTTTAGAGAATTGTGGTAATTTGAATGGCCATGTTACTTGGACCAGAACTCTTTTCTTATCAGTATCAAAATATACCACAAACAAACTGGGTGGTGATAAAATACAATGGTACAGTACAATACAATCGCAAAATTATACCATCATTTTTTGCTGGGCTGGATAAATTAGTTATATAATATAAATGTACTGTTAGTTTTTTGTTGATTTGTTTATACAGAGATGTTTTTCCAAACAAAATTCCACCTGTGTGTCCATGCATACTCAGTTGCTTAATTCAAAAGAAAGTGAGGTTAAAAATGAGGACGCATAAAAAAATTGGATCAGTTCCATTACTTTACAACTTTTTCTCCAACTAAAACATTTTCCTGAGCTTCATTTCACCTGGCAAAATTCCTCTATTTAAAAGTTAAATTTCCACAGCCCTGATTTACAAACTGTTGAATCCTCTCAATATAAAAATTCAGCACAAGCACCACTGAACATAGCTTTAAAAAGCTGTTACAATAGAAACATTGCTACCTGCCTAGGATTTCAATACAGTCAAAGCAAGTAGAGAACTCCCAAGTGTCTGCACACACACACTTCCAGGCTGGTCCACACACACACTCTCACTCCCGGGAAGACCCTCAGGCAGGCCCATGTAGCCCCCTCCCCGAAAAAAAACCTTGATTGATTGATTGATTTGTTTAGCGGTATATCAACCCTTGATGGGTCATTTAATGCTGAAATAAGTTTAATAGAGTCTTGCGACTTTGGTGAAAGAACAGGTGGCCCCTGCTTGGGATGGAGTCGGTGTATTCTAGGCCCCAGCCGACAGGGCCGAAAAAGAAATTACTTGCGAAAAAAAGCAACCTTCATAAGGGAAGTAATTAAATACTTCCAAGTCATACTTCCGTACAATGAACGGAAAACAAGTGTCCAGTTTAGCATTATAGTTACATTGTAAACCTTAAAAAATTAACTTTTTTCAAACCTGACAGATTTCCTGAGGAAACAAAGGTCTTATGCACAAAAAAATAATTTTCTTTTAAGAGAATTTGCAACTCCTGACACATAAATCTTTACTGAAATAATATTTAATCTTATTGTTGTTAATAGCAACCTTAACCCTAACCCTGACCCTAAACTTTATCCCTTTGTAACTAGATTTACAAATGTATCTGCAAACCATAACATAATCTGATGTCGCTAAAACTCACAAAAGTCTGTAAAATAACTAAAATAGAATATATCTCTAAAAAGGTGTAATTTAATCAGAAACCCTAAATACGACTCTTTTCAGTATAGCGAGTGAAAGAGACAGTGGTTTGTTTATAAGTAACTTGGGACGCAAATGCCCTATTACCGAAAAAAATATAGTATATATTAGGGTTTGGTACTATCCGCAGTTTCAGGCATTTACTGGGGCGCTTGGAAAATATGACCCACGGATAAGGGGGGACAGTAATTATCAATACTATTACTTATTGCAATGCTTAAATAATTCTCATTTTTGTTTCAGTAGGCAAAAAAGAAAAGAAAATTGCAACCTCTTTTTAACCTTACTTTCTTTTAAATGAATTAGCTGAGTATGCATGAACACACAGGTGGAATTTTGAATGGAAAATTCTTTCTATAAGCAACCTCAGCAAAAAAACAAACAATACATATTATATCTCTAATTACTATGGCTATTTTTACTGCTTAGAAATTAACAGAGTCACAGATGTCTTCTACTTTCATTTTTGAAATTAATCATGGAGTTTGTTTATTTTGTTTACAATGACCTTGACAAACATTCAAGTCTATAATATCTATTTGCAATATGGTACATGGTAAAAAATACCCCAAAAGGATGAAGTAAAAGATCAGTACCACTCAATATAACCAAGTAAAAGATCAGTACCATTCAATATAACCAAGTAAAAGATCAGTACCACTCAATATAACCAAGTTAAGATTAGTACCACCCAATGAGACCAAGTTAAGATTGGCACCACCAGAATGCTTTTTTACATAAAAGACGCTTTTTATTTTTCAAACATCATGGGGAGCCTGCTCGATTTTAAACAGGGGGCCTGAGCTGATCTACCTGTGAGCTTGGAAATTTTAAACCCAGGCAGGCCCCCTGTTTTTCCCGCCTTTTGTGGCACCATCAAGAGGAAAATCATCATCTCTCATTTCAGCCCAGGACAAATGCATCAGAACCAAAGAATGCAGCAAGCTAGTCAAAAGGAAATACAAAAGCAGACACAAAAGAGTTGGGAACTGTGCAAACAAACTGGATTTGACTATATAAACAAATGGTATGAGCACAAACCAGAGGCTATCCTAGAAAATCCACATGTATAAAACTCAATGTATATCCAAACATACATATATCTATGCATATAAAGACCATAGTCACCAAGTTTGTTTGTTTGTTCACATCTTCAGAGCCAGCTGAACCAACAGATTTATAAAATTAATGAGAAGATATGGTATGATTGATAGTCCAGTAACTATGACCATTATACCAAGCTAAACAGTGAACAAGAGTGTAAAATTTAATGAAGTAAACCCTAATCCCTGTGCATTTTAAGACTGCGTATTATAGAAATAATTGGAGATTTGATGATTCCGTGTATTATAATGTTTTATTAAAATTAAATAAGTTAAAAAGAATCACACATGCACATTTATAAAAATGCGACAATTAAATAATTTCATTGATCACTTTTTCAAGTACGTTAATATAAAGATATACATAAAATTTAATTTTCTTCTAAACCAAACATAAATATGTTGCTGTGCAAAGATGAGCACTTCAAAAAAATGTTTTTGGAAACAGTTTCAATGCTGTAGAGTGTGGTCATAAATAATACCTGATAATATCCGTTTTGATTGTGTAATGTTCCAATAGAAATAATAAAATCCTGCTATGTTTGGTTTAGAAGATAATTAACTTTCTATTAAAAAGTGGTAGGGGTGTACTTACTTATGGGCGATACTGTATATATATTGTGTGTGTGTAACACTTTTCAATGAGCTCACAGATTCTACACTCTGCTCCTAAACAGAAGTGCCAGGAAGCAACACTTTGATCCTAGACAGAAGTGTTGACCCATGCATAAATAATCCCATCAATTTTAATGCGTGCTATGCTAATTTCTCCCTTTTCGGCCAAGATCAAAGTGTTCTTTGAAACTCGGAGAAAACTTGTTGTATGCTCAGGATGAGAGGTTGTACAGGATATCAAAGCCTTCTGGCCGAGAAGTTGCGCGGGCTCTGGCCCGGGATCTTCGTCCAACATGCTCAGGATTCGTCCTGAGAGCCTTTGCACAGGATTCGTCCTGTGACCACTCACCAGCTTGCCCCAAGGTCCACGTGACATTAGTCAGGGGGACTTGGGAACGCCCCACCCCTTCTGCCTGCACGTTCACAACCCCACCCTAAAAAAGTCCTTGTCGAATTTGCCGTCGTGGGGTGGCAAATAAAGAAAATAAGAATAAAATACTCTTTGAGATCCAGCAAGACCATATCTGGTTGCTGTGAACAAGGAAAAGAAAATCTGTCAGATCATAGTTATACCAGCAGACCACAGACTGTAGAGGAGATAAACTGAAAACAAGCCTAGATGATGCAGGGTCAAACTCCACTCCTATTTCTATTCCAATTGAAGATGATTACTGACACTTTTGTATTGTATATATAATAAATAAATTCATAAATATATAAGACTTGTCAGTTTGGCAAGAGAGCCGCCTAGCAATCATTCTGGTCGTGATTTCAAATCATGGTAGGGAAATATTAATTTTATATATCGGTTAGGTTTAATGTGACGGATAGACAAACAGTGAAGAGTTTATTCCCCTAAATTAGGTGAGAATTGTTCTTGCTCTTGTTACGGGGGAAAATAAAGTCAACTCCAACTTTGGAGTTTGACAAAAGTAGAAAATACCAGGACTTCACTCGGAGTCAGGGTCCTACCTATAATAATTGGTGCATTTGGAAATGTCAAAAAAAAAAAAAAAAGACAAATTGGAAATTCAAGAAAGGGTTGAGATTACCCAAACCACAACAGTGCTGGAGATTTGAAGAGACTTGTTGTCACTCAATCCACTGTTTGTTTTGTTTTAATTCCGAAAGGTTTTCATTTTAACTCTCATTTAAATTACTTTTTATACAATTACAGAACAAATAAAAACTACCACATCATGAGAAAATTATAGTTTATAATTTAATGGAAATAATTTTAAATCAATTGGTTGAGATACTTCAATTATTTCTGCTAATAAAAGCATCATACAATATTGCAGGATTGTCACATCATACAACCGTTATGCGCTGATTGGTCGAAAGTGACCAATCAAGAGAAACGGATTCTCTTCATTCATTTCTTCATGAAAAGAAAGTTAGGTAGTTTACTGGGGGAGAGGAAATATAGATAGTTTCATAAAAGTGTAGGAAGCGAGAGTGCAGAAAAGAAAGGTAGTTTAATATGAAGATAGTAAGGGAGGGGGAGAAAAGAAAGTTAGGTAGTTTAGGAGGAGGTAGGAAAGTTTTCGCATATGAAACTAATCCATGTTTGTATAACAGATACAACCATGGACGGGCAACGAAGATTGGAAAGGATAAGGGAGAGAATGAGAAGATACAGGCAAAGGGTGAGAGAAGCATCAGATAATGGATAATCTTAGTTGTCAACACCCATGGAATTTCCGTGGGTCCAGCTAGTCATACAATATTGTAGCATTATAAATGCATTGCATTTACAAAGACTATGAATGTTGTGAAATGCTTTAAAACAGAGTTTAAATTAATGAATAATAATAATGAATAATATACCTAATAATCATGGAGTGGGCGTAGAGAAAGTAATTAAATTTACATTATCAAAATAATGAGATTGCTGTTTTAAAGTCTTTGATATTAACATGTTTGGGGGTTGTAAAGAAGCAAATCTAGAAAACAGGAACATTAGTTTAGTGTGAAAAAAAAACTATACAATGTGTATATACAAGCACACATCATAATCATACAATGTCTAGGACCTTAAACCTTTTGCGGTGGTGTATAAACATCATAATTCTTCTTGATATCCTGTTGATAGCACTACATATTTCGGTAATCTATTCCAAAGTCCTACCACTGTATTGCTAAAAAAGAATTTTCTGATATTCAATCTACTTCTACCGTATATGTCTGGCCTCTTAGTCCCTCCCTTGTACCCCCTTCTAGTAAAAAATACACCAGGGTTTACTATTTCTAAACCACACATAATCTTACAAATAGAAATGAAATAAGAGATTTGGGGGCCCACACATGGAGTTAATAAACATTAGGAGTTAGTACGTAAAACTGACACTAAAAAGTGATTCAGTTCAAAAGCTTGTTTTTTCTTGTCGAGCATTTTTTTTAAGTAAATTTAAATTCACGAAAAAGGGAAAAAAATGTTATCACAAATTACAACAGCACTTGTTTTGTTCAGGAATTATTTCATTGATCGATTTTGTGTAGGAGTTTATCTTCGAGCAAAGTTTCGATTTTTGTTATTCTCTAGTCTATATCTTTTAGGCTATTTTTATAATTTTGCCTCTGCTTCATATAACAAGTTTAAAACATTTTATCTTTTACCAACATTTTTATCCTTTTTTCACATTTCAAATAAAAGGTTATTTGCAATATAAAGCATAGAGGTGAAATACTACTAGTACTAACTTTTTACGAAGCTTTTAACAACGACCTGTTTATACAAACTTTGAAAACCAAAGGACATGTGACATAAAATTGACTGTAGACAGAAAGAAAAAAAAAGTAATAACACAAGTTAAAAACCGAAACTAAACAAAAACCGATATATCAAAATACATTTAAAGAAATGTGTTAATGTTGTAACTTGAGGGTACTCAACCATGACAAAAACAGTAACTTAAACTATTTTCTAGACTTGTTTACATCAGGAATTAAACAAATAACATTTTTCTAACCTGAAAAGTCAGTGATAAACAGTTTGAAAATTTTAGAAAAATCCAAATATTTAATAAAAAATCTGTCAAGTTTCGATCTATTGTTGTTTGTTTGTTGTTTATTTTTACAGAAAGGCGTGTTCCTTTTTTTAAATTCATCATTGATTGTTAGCCGTAGGTTATAAAATAAAAAAGGGCATTGGCAAGTATTAGTTAGTCTTATTTACAAAATGTATAATCAAAGATAGTTGAACAATAACTAAGTGTAAAATATTTAATAAAAATTCAATATCAAAAGTTTAGATAAAGCGTTTACTATTGATTCAGTTTGTTTATTTTTTTACAGACACGAGACTTATTCATATCTACAATTCATTGTTAGGCGTCGTCTTTCTCTTAAAAACTTAAAATAAAAAGCATAGAAAGTGTTAGTAAGTTAATCTTGTTTACAACATTTGTAATAATAAATAAGTATAAAATATTCCTGAGGGAAGACACTTACGTATTTTAGAATCACAACTAAAACTTGGGACTCCTCGTGTTTCGGGGTAACAAACAAACATTAAGATTTTCCTTACTTGGTCTGCTTTTTGTTGTTGTTGCAAGAGTCAAAAATCAAGAATAAAAACCTAATCAGCACAAACAACCCCAGTCATTCAAAGATCGTTCGACTTCACTTGTGATATAAGAGCAAAAATAGGAGGATTTTTGTAAATAAGTTAAAAATAGCACATTTTATTTTAGTATGTCTTCCTTCCCCTTCATTCTAGGACATGAACGGTGGTCCAATATTTTCAAAATACTGTAGCGTATTTCATTTTTCGCAAATGATTCAGTAATTCATTCTTTCATAGGAAAAGAATGATGTTCATTGTTCTTAAATGGTTTGATTTGGTTATTATTGTATAAAATGATATAGTCTTTCACAAATTTGGGTATTAGTCTTCTCGCAGAAAATAACTGAAATGACAAGTTAAGTTATGATGCTCTTCTTCACAAGTGAAAGGGGTCAGTCGCTGTTCTTCAACTCTGTTGGTTCAAATGGTTAGAACATCGCAAAAAATAAAGGATTTTTTAAAATGTATACATCTAACTGTATTAATATACTTCTGGAAGTCGTTAAAAATGAAATTTAGACAGTACTTAAATTCTGAAATAAATAATTGTAAACTCAAATTGGTCTTGTTTAAAATAAATAATAATTAATAAAAGTATATTGTTTATTACTCCTTGTCCTGTGTGTGTTTGGCAAAAAGAAGAAGCAGTTTGAATTGTAAAACTTTGACAGTCGTTTTTCCCGGGTAAAATAGATCCCAGTATATTGCACATGCCAACTTTTAAGAGCAGAAAATCTGAACTCTAAATCCTTTCTTCTTCCTTCATTCTACAACTCAAACCGATATGAAAAATGATTGTATTGCTCATGAGAGAAGAGTAGTAGTCAAGTAGTGGTTTAATCAGGTGACATAAAAATGTTTTTATTTGTTTAGAAACAGAAGTTTGATAATTCCTCCGAGCAAAATCAGTCATGTTCTGCTCTTTAGCCTCTTATCAATAAAATGCATCTTTTCAACGACTGCATATGTTAATTTCTCACGTTTTTAGTGACACAAAGGCAAACTAGACAATGAATGAATGATTCAATGAATATAATCAATAAAATCGAACAGAATTCAATACGAGACGATGCTATTGCGGCATTCATATTGCCAATGCGAACTCACTCATCTCTCTATTTATCATATTTTAACATTACTTTTATGATCACACTAACGCCTTCGAATAGTTTAAGACTAATAAATGCCAAAAAAGATATATTTTTCTACAATAAGCAATACTACTACTACTGACTAGCATAAAGTTTAGTATCTGAAAAATTAAAGTGCAGTTTTAAATGTAAAAAAACGTATTCTAGTATAAAGTAATGAATGAGCTATCTTCCAAACTGAATATAGATCAGAAACAAAATGTTGGTTAATTAAATGTTAAGTACTAAACGCATAAGGACTAAAAATGAAAATCCTGCTGACCTAATGATATGAATGAGATTTTACGTTTTTCTTTCAATAATGGGGTAACTATGAATGCACCTGTCCAGTGAACTTAGTGCGTGCCTAACTCACTGCCCTTTTCTTCAACTTAACAAACCAGGCTAGAAAGGTAAAATGTTTACATATGTATTTCGATTAGCACAAAAAGAACAGAAATTCAATTTCAAATGAATAAAATGTACCATTAAATCAAAGTTTAAACTTTAAGAGTAAAAAAAAAAAACTTCTGTCAAAAAAAAAAAGCATCCAGTAACAACAACACATACACTACACAAACATTAATTTGCTACTACTTGACCGTTTTTGCTATAGTAAATAAATCCATCAGATATTTTTAAAAAATGTTTAATCCTTACCTTACCCTTAGTGGAAAACTACAACCAACAGATAAGCACTTGGAAGTGATAAAAAATAGTAAAAGGGGGGCAAAAATAAAACAGCGACAAAAATTCACACTACACCGCCTCAACTAGTGGCTTTGCCATCTGACGCCTCAATAAAATATGACAAAATGAACAGAAACCCAAGCCAAAAGTGAGCAAAATATTCACTTAGAATCACATAAAACAATAGTGCTTTCGTTAATATACTCATTATAATGTTATTAAATACTTAAAACAAAAAAGACCATTTACCTTTAGTGACCACACATGATGAAGAACGAAAATGACGGCTGCTACTGTTGTTGTTTAATGTCAAATGGTGACAATATCGGGATGATGGCTTTTTTTACGAAAGGAAAGAAAGAAAAAAGAGAGACAGACAGAAAGAAAGAGAGAGAGAAGATAAAATCAGTCAGTAAGGTAGCATAATCCAATTGTCTGGGGTACCTCAGCAGAATATCACTGCACTATTTTATGTAAATGTACCCGGTTTAAATTCTTAGAGCTCTGTGCCTGTAAAGAGCACTGACAACTATGAGTTCTCTCTCTTGCGTTTGTTACAGGTTATCCCCGTTGTTCCTTACGAAAGTAGCAGCAGCGGGCACAGTAGTCTCTAATTATGTACTTTTTTACATTAGATAATAAATTCATAGTGTAACCGTGCCGTCAAAAATAACGGCATATGAAATTGATATTTTGGTAAGTCCTTTATACCAACTGTAAAAATCAAAAGAATTAGACAAAAACATTTCTGATATTTTCTATAGCTTTGAGAAGGGTCATTAATATTCAAATGGTTCAAAGTTTTGTTCATTGAAAATTTTCTAAATTGTTCTTCGGATGATTGAACTCTTTCTTGTTGTTTGTGTTGTAAATACAACGTTTCGGCCGATCTATTCTTTGGCCTTCTTCAGGTGTAAAATCCGGAGTTCAACCCGATGTGGCTTCCACTTTTCAACAGACCTAAATCCGACAAGACAAACATCACAGAAAATCCCGGGCCCTGCATTATGAGGGTTAACCCCTTTAAAAACAAAACTTCTGTTTACGCCATCACACTCGGATTTTACAAGTTAGGTAGTTATTAAGATGGTAGGAAGGGAGAGGGTAGAAAAGAAAGTTAAATAAGAGTGTAGGCAGAGAGAGTGGAGAAAAGAGAATTAGATAGTTTAATAGGATGGTAGGAAGGGAGAAAAGAAAGTTGGGGAGTTTAATAAGAGGGTAAGAAGGAATAGAGGCTGAGGGCTGCTACTGATACTCTAATTATGACAAACATTACATATGATTTACATCCACCTGCATAAAAAAAATATCTAAAAGTTCTTTTAATTAAAATAATAATTCCTGTCAAACCAGTGCTTTCCGCACTGTGTGTCGCAACACTTTAGTGTGCCACCGATAATCTCTAGGTGTGTCACAAAATTAAATAAAATCTGATTAATTTTTTACAAATATCATTATTTTATAGTTTTTACTGGAAGTAGCATTCTGAATTTGGCTTGACTAACAAAACTTAAGTAATGTGGTTGCAAAGAATTTTATTTTTAAAAAGTGTGTGGCTGTAACAAAATGAAGAACGAAAATGACGGCTGCTACTGTTGTTGTTTAATGTCAAATGGTGACAATATCGGGATGATGGCTTTTTTTACAAAAGGAAAGAAAGAAAAAAGAGAGACAGACAGAAAGAAAGAGAGAGAGAAGGTAAAATCAGTCAGTAAGGTAGCATAATCCAATTGTCTGGGGTACCTCAGCAGAATATCACTGCACTATTTTATGTAAATGTACCCGGTTTAAATTCTTAGAGCTCTGTGCCTGTAAAGTACACTGACAACTATGAGTTCTCTCTCTTGCGTTTGTTACAGGCATACATGACCTCAAGTCCATAGTGTATTACCTGGGCTAGGAAAGTGTGTTAAACAGTGTATGTGACCAACAGGACATATCGTATTACCAGAGGCCTTTTAAGGGGCCCCTGATCTTCAAATCAGGGGCAGTTTAGATCCGAATCCGACGAGTGATGGTCGGAGGAGAGAGGACTTGGCTCCCCTGCCCCTTAGGGGTGAGGGAGGAGATAGCAGGCTGGAAGCAGTCTTAGAACCCGGCAGACAGATGAAGGCCCTGAATTTTGTCGTCTTTTCTCTCCACCCACGCGGGAGAGCCTTTTCTACAAAATTGATTTTCCACCACAGAAATTTCAGCCTCTGTCAACAGACTCAGAACGAGACGTCGTCGTCGTCATCATCATCATCATCTTCTCTCTCATCATCATCTTCTCTCGTATCGGCATGAAGAAACACATTATCCAACATGGCCACAATGCAAAAAGTTTGCAAAGTTCTGTGTTAAACTTTAACATACCTACCTAGCAATTAAGCTTAGCTTCATTTTGGCCACAAATATATGGGAACCCAGTGAGGATCAAATTCACTTAGTTAGTAGTAATTATACACACAGAGTCTCACACACATGAGGTGCAACCCAAAAGTTCAGGGAATTTGAACAGATTGATCAATCTGTTCATGTCAAGTTACTCAGCATTTCCCATGTCTTTCCAGACATTTCCCTCATCTATCAAAATCCCCATAGCAGGAAATAAATAACTTCACATTCGCCATTAATCTTTTCTTTCTAGCACATCTTTTCTTCCATATGCCATTAATGCTCACTCTACTGGAGGTGCAATTAGCGTAGCGGTAATGACATGGACAATAGAATTGGCAACCGAGTTCAAACTCCTGGGCTGTTTATGTTCACTTTGCACTAATGCCCTTGGGAAAGGCATGAATCTATCTCTTCTCCCTCCCTCCCCAGCTGGGCAGATTGGGGCTCTCTAGCCTTGGGAAGGCAACCAGTCTAGGATAAGGACTACTCTGATTCCAAACCAGGGAGTGGATCACCCTTGAGCTGATGCCAGACGTATCGCTCTGGACTACATCAGCAAGGTTGAGAGGGGGATTCTGATGACTGGACATCCCAGGATCTCCATACGCTTTTCCCAGGCATGCGCCCTGGAGAGGACACTCCAATGTCGTTCCATTCTCTATGCAGATAGAACAGTGGCCATTCACTCTAGTACTGATAAATTTTCCAAAATCTCCAGCCATTCCATCCTAAGACTAAGAGACTCTCTACCAATGCATTCAATAGATGAATTTAGATGCAGAATCTGACCATTGGACAGTTTATTAAAAAAAATGTTCAAATCGCTGCAATAACACCAAACTCTACACCCCAAAAACTTTATTTAACTTTAAAATTGTTGGAATGAAAAAATAAAGCATGTTTCCATTCAGGGGCATACCTAATGATTTGCCAACTGTGATGACTTGGGCTTCGAAGGAAGCCACAAAATCAAACAATATATATATAAAACACAACCTATCTTTTTTTCTATGTAGAAACACATGATGATCAGTCAATTTCTTAGTTTATCTGTTTCTTCTTAAGTATTAGCATTAGTTAGTGGCTTTAGTACTGGTTAGTATTTGAGAAGATAGGAAAAATAGAATAGAGTGTGGTTAGCATTTAGAAGATTTAGCTGATCTTTAGATATGCTTGATTTAGGAGATGCCAAATAGATGCAACCAGTCTTGTTCCACAAGTTGATTCTTACTGACTGGTGATTACCTAAAAGCACGGCAAACCCGAGATGCTGAGGTTGACCCCAAGGTCAACTGTCTAGACAAGCAGGAAGTGCTTCTAAAAATAGCACAAGCCAACTCCTTTTGTCCATAGGTTATACCACCAAAGTATGTGTGCTGGCCTCTAATTTGCTGACAAAGTGGGTGTGCACGCTAAATAAGGGAAGAAATCAGTATGGTTTGTTATTTATAGCTAAATCTGTCTTTAAAAATGGCTAAGATCGGCTGTAATTTGCTAAATTTTTAGATATTATATATAAATATTCATTTAAGGCATATTTATCAAATAAAACAACTACTATATATTAAGTCTCCAGAATAAATTATTAATAAAAATTAAACATTCACTTACCAGATTTAATCTGTTATCAAAGATTTTTATCAGCTAACTTGGAAAAAATCAGCCAGATCTAGCCAAAAAATGGCTGAATGAAATTTGCCAATAAAAAGAGCATTCAGTAAACCCCTGTTTGCATTGTCATTCATTACTACTGGCTGATGGACTAAGGCAAAACATAAGTATTCACTCATGTTTGTCTGTTTGTCCATCTGTCTGTACACACTATCTCCAAAAGTTCTCAATGAATTTCAATCACACTTTATGGAAGGGTTGGCATTGGGCTACAAGTGATTCAATTTTGGGGGCTGATCCAGGAATTTTTACAGTTACCTCCCCTACACCGTAGCGATATGTCCACACAATATCTTTAAAAGTTCTCAATGAAATTGAATGAAATTTTCTGGAAGAGTATGCCATGGGGTAAGGAATAATTTGGGGTGGATCCAGGATTTTCTTTTGGACTGAGAGATATTTTTTTTTCACACATTTATGTATTCATTCATGTTTGTCCATACAATATCTCCAAAAGTTCTCAATGAATTCCAAAGACACTCTGGGCTAATGAAGAATCGATTAAATTTTGGGAAGGATCCAGGAATTCTTTACAGTTACCTCCCTTCCATCGTAACTATTTGTGAACTGATTCTCATTCCTTTTTTTAGTGACAATGGCGTTGACAGAGGGATGTGCTCTCTGAGTGCTTTCTAGTTTTTAACTGTGACTGTAAAAAATAAAATAAAACTAGTATTCCAAGAGAAATTATGAATCACTGCCACCCATATATGCTGTGTTTGGGGTGATCAATTAAAAAGTTGGGCTGTGATCACTAAAAAATGTCAAAAAACAAAAAACTTGCGACCAATTTAGCATAAGCTTACATTGAAACCCTGTTTGGGAGGGGAATTTTTTTTAAAAAAGAAGCATTTTCCCTACTCATTGAAGGGAGTGTGTGTGCAAAATTTCAAGTTTCTACTATGAACAGTTAGGACTGGGCGAAATCCAGATACATAGATAGATACATAGATACATATAAATGTGTGAACACATGAATAACCTAAACCCATTTTGGGTAGCAGTGCTTAATATAATTAATTATTTGTTTTTTTAAATTCTTTTAAAAAAATTTCTTTAATTCCACATTGTTGAATCAATCAGCTAAAAGTGTAAAAATTAGAGGGTATTGTCATCCAAGTTACTTTTAATCCTATGACCCTCCTAAAAATCATATCTACATTGTTTCCTAGTGTAAGTGCCAGAGCCAAATTTAACATTGGTGGGGCCCAGGTCATAACATTTCCTGGGAGCCCTTCTATTTTTGTATCTAGCTATTATTTTCAAACAAATCAAAACAAAAATGAAATATTCATAAAATTATGTTTAATCTAATGTGGATTAATTATCTATCAGCCTGTAACATAAAAAAAAATCAAACAAGGTTAATTGAGACAATTTACTTTTTTAACTGCAAAAAAAAAAATATTAAAATATTTTTTTAAGACTTATTTTTTGAGGGGGCCCTAAAATCTTGGGGCCCCGTGCAGTTGCACTATTTGTACTGCCTTAAGTATGGCCCTGGAAAGTGCATTCTAACAAAAACCCCAAGACATTTTAAGATATACTTGATTTAGGAGATGCCAAATAGATGCGACCAGTCTTGTTCCAGGAGTTGATTCTTACTGGCTGGTGATTACCTAAAAGCGCAGCAGACTCGAGACACTGAGGTTGACCCCAAGGTCAACTGTCTAGACAAGCAGGAAGTGCTTATGTATCACTCTGCAACATTCAGTTGATATTGTCACATTTATTATGACTGGAAAAAAATCTCAAATTAAAGTCGTTGTTTACAGTAATCTTAAACCAATGAAAATTGATTGTATGTAAGTGTATTTGATCTCTACTGCTTATTTAGACAAAAGTCAATAAGGTGGACACTAAACAACAACAACAACAAGCATTGTAAGATAAAAATTGTAAACAAGTCCACATGATGAGAGTACTTGCAGGTTTAGCTCTGTAGTTAGGACAATGCACAGGAGCGATAAAAATGTATATCTCATGTTCAGGGTCAGTCCTAGGGTTCCTGGTGGCCTGAACTTCAGCACCCTTTAAAGTAACATCATCGTCATCAGCCTTTTAACGTCCGTCATTGACCTTCCCCAAAATCCGCTGTATCTCTCTATCACGGATGTTGCAGTGCCAATATCTCCTGAACCTGTCTAAATCATCACGTCATCTTATTTTCTGTCAGTCACATTTTCGCATACCATCTCTGGGGATCCACATTGTGAGTTATGTTGTCCTGCAGTTGTCTGACATTCTTGCAACATGGCCTGCCCATTGCCATTTGAGTTTTACAATGGATAATATCTCTGACTCCTGTTTTTTCTTTAATATACTGTGCAGTCTTGTGATCTCTCCATGTGATGCCAAGCATGATTTTCTCTTGTGCATGTTGCATGGTTCTTAGAGAACCAATCTTTTAGTTAGGTCCCACATTTCAGCTCCCTAGGTGACTATCGGGCGGATGCATTGGTTATAGACCCTTCTTTTCAGGACTAATGGGATTTTTTGGTTCTTGAATGTTGAGCTTGCTCTACCGAAAGCTTGCCAGCCTACGGTGCTTCTTCGTTTGATTTCTTCTTCTTTAGAGAATATCATGGAGATTTATTGTCCCAGATAGATGTAGTGATCTACCTTCTTTAGTTTTGCATGTTCAATTTTGATTATTTATTTATTTATTTACTTGTTACCTCACCTCACCCCACTTAACTTCCCTCCTAGACTCTAGCTATTGTGAGCATTCTATCTCACCAAACTAGCTAAACCTGGCTGAGCTTGTTGTCAGTCATAAGAATTTCCTTTGCCAATTTTTTCTCTTACTTTCACTACAACAGAAAGTATTTAACTGTCAGATATTCCTGAAAAAAATCTGACTTCACATCAGGGAATTCTCTTTATTTTGACTGTTTTTATTCTGTTCAATTCATTTATTTTCCCATTTTTCCATTTAGACACATGACAGGTGCCCCCTAGCACTTGGTGCCCTGACTGACTGACCGTGTTTCCGGTATCTAGGCCCAGCCTTGTAATGAAATGCACTCTGTGTTTGTGTGTTCACACATTTTTGGGCATAGGTGACCAAAGGGCCATATCGGGTTACCAGGGTTAAGAAAGTAGGTCAAATGGTCGACGAAGTCAGGACAAAGGGAATACGTCTGACCAATGAGCTTTGTTTGTTTTTTTAGGACGTCGATGCAAATTGGCGAGAGTTTAGGATGAGTAGAGATCCGAATCTCACAAGCGACGGGTCGGACGAGAGAGGGCTTGGCTCCCCGGCCTGTTAGGGGTGAGATAGGAAAGAGGAGGAAGAAGCCTTGATTTTTTTAAATTACTACCATCACTGGTAGTGATTCAGCAAAGTGATGACTCGTTTAGAATTTTAACTGAAGCAAAATTCGATGCCTCAAAGTGATCCGTGAACCGGCCCGGAATTGAAGCTATCGACGGGAATAAAGCGAACCCAGATTTTAAAATGAAAATAAAAAAATTTTGTCGTCTTTCTCTCCCGCCACGTTGGCGAACCTTTTCTCTGAGTTTATTTCCCTCCACAGAATTTTCCCTCTCGTAAATCTGCAGCCCTGGAACGAGACATCTTCTCTCTCATCTCTCTCATTAACAAGAAGAAATACTACCAGCATTATCCTACATAGGCACTTGGTGCCCTGACCGACTGACTGTGTTTCCGGTATCTAGGACTAGCCTAGATCATGTTTATATCATAGTAATATCGAATAATCAGTGAGTACAGTATTTATTTTTTTAAATGCATGTGTATCAACTAATAGGGAACTACAGTCACACAATCTTTTATCCAAAACCCTTGGGACCAGACACTTTATGGAACTCAGAATTTTCTGGATTTTGGAATGGCATTTGTAATGTGTATTTATTTTCGTCTATATGTTTTAACTTAAATAAACCAGCCTAAACAGAAGCTAACAGAGGGAGCCTTGTTTCCAATACGAAAAGTTAGGGCCCAAAACTGGGAGCTGAGAATACTCCCTTGACCAGTAGCCATCAATCTGAACACATAGTTATAATGTTGTCCATTATTTGTGTTTATTGCCTTTGTTCGCTTTGTTGTTCTTTCTGTTCTAGCTGTGTGTAGTTCGAACACGTTTGGTCTGTAACCGTGTTAAGAAAAGAAGACTGAACAAGAGACATGTGTTGTCAGTACTGTTTGTCTGTGAAGAAACTGAGCCTTCCGTGTTCCCACTTCCGGTCCGCGTTTCTGGGACTGGAAACGGAATGTGGGCTGCTGGGAGCTTGCTTCAGTATGTTTATTGATTTAACATATACATACATAACCATTATTTATTGATTTAACATACATATATATACATAAACATTACAATAGTCTTTGTTTCTCTCTTCTTTTCTTACACAGCTAAATACAGTCAAAACCCAAACGTATTTTTAACCAACACAGCTAAACACAAACTAACAACAAACCAACCAAAGCCAAAGACATAATAGCATCAATATTTAAATCAATAATGACAGATGCTTCCTTTTCTGCTTCTCATTGTTATAGAATCTCCAGATCTTTTTAACATTTTCATAGCCTTTAAAGTAAAAAAATCATCTAAAAATAAACAAAATATCCATGAGCAGCAGAGACATGTCTGACTAGTGGGAGCACTGAAACATAACTGTGTGACATGGGTTGAGCCAAGGCCGTCTCAAAATAATAACTTCCTCTGTGCTCTACAGGGCCTTGTAGAGTACATCAGAAATATACAAGATGACTTTGGTTCGAACGTGGGTCGTGTTGTGTCATGTTTGGTGCAAAAAGCGAGTGCAGATGACATCCATGGAAAAATGTTCAGTTTTTGGGATAAGAGATTGTGTATCTGTACTAACTGCTCAAGCAACTGCTACATACAACAGGTTCTGAGAAGATATGATGTCTCTCTTTTTTTTGGGGGGGGGGATCTAATTTTAAACAAGAGAAAATATAGCTTTTGCAAGTCTGTTTTAAATTTGCTATTGCCAAGTTTATAGCCAAAAATTAAATTTTAAATTTACGCTGCTTATGCACAACGCAGGGCCTAAGACATTGAGGGTGCCCACAAATAAATAGCAATACAGAACTTTATCACTATTCCCTTGGGAAAAATCATAGATAAAATAATTACTTAGCATGTGAATAAAAAATATAATTTTATAGGTAAAATACCCCTTTTTTAGTTTATACTATAAGACACCTTATTTTAACATTTGTAAATAACTGTTATTACTATCTTTATAATTTACTGCATATTACTTACATTTTTTTATATTGTCTAATTATGAACTTTTGAAATTTTAAAAATATTTTTTTGTTTTTTCTCTTTCTATTAGATTTTTAAAAATGTCTGCATTACTTCAACAACATCTTATTAATTAAAAATTAAAAATTTGAATTTATTAAATAGTAAGTCTTCATTTTCTTAAAAATCTGTGATATATATATTGGTGGGCCCCCAAATTATGGGTGGCATAGGGTCCATTGTGGTCTTAATCTGACCCTGCACGCAAACTTCTTTAATGAATTATTTCAAAATAAATTTTAAGGTTTGTAATTTACCTCTGTCAATGAAGTTGGAAAAGGTATATGTATTCACTCATGTCTGTCTGTTTGTCCACATAATATCTCAAAAATTCTCAATGAAATTTTGTAGAAGGGTTGGTTATTGGCTAAGGAAGAATTGGTTAAATTTTGGGGCGGATCCAGGAATTTTTTTTCAATTGAGTGATTTCTTTTCACCCATATATTTATATATTCCCTCATGTTTATCCACAGAATATCTCCAAAAGTTCTCAATGAATTTCAATGACATTTTGTGGAAGGATGGGCCATGTGCTAAGGGAGAATTGATTAAAATTTAGGGCGGATCCAAGAACTTTTACAGTTATCTCCCCTGCGTCGTAGCTATATATGAACTGATTTTCATTCAGTTCTTAATGACAATGGAGTTGGCAGACGTCTGCGCTCTCTGAGTGCATTCTAGTTTGTGTATATATTTATGTGAAAATGCATCAAGACTTATTCTAAATGTTACACTTTATAGAAAATGATTTTTTGAAGTTGGAGTGTCCACCCAAAAGTTCCCTGGAGATGTCACAGTACTTCATCATTACAACCATAGAGAAGGTGTTGGTTGTCAATTATTACATCCACATTCATGAATATCTTGCTGAAAAAAGAAAAAAGAAAAACACATTCCCCTTAGGATTATGAACTTTTATAGAATCACAACTATATAGAATACTCAAGCTTTAAAAAATACACTAGTTTTTTTTATTAGTTAAAAAGATATTAAACTACATATAGATAATAACATGAAGAATATAATTCTTCAAATATTCAGACCTGTTCAAACCTAATTTAAATGTCAGACCAAGATACATTTAAGAATTTATTATATTTGATGCTTGCAACAACAGAAATTCTGTTGACTTTTTCCCTATTAGGTTCTAATGATTAGGAGAATTAATATTCAAAGAGTTTTTTGGACAATTGAACTCCTACTTTTGGTTTATGTTGTTCACACAACGTTTCGGCTGATCCATTCTACGGCCTTCGTCAGGTTTACTATTCAACAAGAAGGAGTTAAATCATCAGGAAAAATTCTTTGAATGTTAATGACTCTTCTCAAAACTATAGACAGAGTATGTTAATCTTTTGTTTTTTCTAACTGTGCATCCCGAGATGAGAATAGAGAGTGATATCAAAAAATGATATACTTACTCATGTGGTATTTGACAATTTAGCTAATGAAATGAGTTAATGCTTTGGTTCTTTTCTTTACCTGAACTCAATAGCTCCCCAAAGTTACATTCTTAAATTTTTGCTCAAGAGAGGAAAAAAGGCAATAACCTAATGCTCTACACCAGCCATATGGCTCTGTTGGGGGCCCTGACACATTTTAGGGGGCCATAGATTGAAATAATAATGAATGAATATCTGTTTATGTTGTATCCCTGTTTGACAGGTGGGGCATGGAACCTGAGAAGAGCTCTTAAGGGGGCTGTAGCCAAAAAATGTTGAGAATGGCTGCTCTACACACACACACACATCAGAATTCAACCATAGGAAATCAGTGAACAAAGTGGCTTAAAATTATTTCATAACACATTTAGTTACTTTCCATTTCCAGGCAATTCTCAGAATCACAACTATATAGAATACTCAAGCTTTAAAAAATAGACTAGATTTTTTTTATTAGTTCAAAAGATATTAAACTACATATAGATAATAACATGAAGAATATAATTCTTCAAATATTCAAACCTGTTCATACCTAATTTAAATGTCAGACCAAGATACATTTAAGAAAGTTTATGTAATCTATTCAACTTATTGTACCTACAAAGAAAAGTACATTTTTCGAGATTTCTCTCTGTTTCAAAGGGAAGCAACCCATTATCCCTGTAGTACAGAAGTGCAAGTTAATCAGTCTAAATTACAGAAGTAGTTTTTAATTCACAGAATACTTTAGAAATGTGAATGTTGTTTACCAGACTTGGTTACACAGATCAAAACTAATTTACAATGAAAAAGGTTTAAATTTGTGTTATCAATAGGACTTGTTCTGGAATTTTTGGCATAAAAACAAACAATTTTCATTAAAGGAAAGTAAGCTGTTTAGTTCAACAGCACGGACAGATCCAGGATTTTGAGCAGGGGCAAGGTCCAAATGGAAAAAATTATTTTCACAAATAAATACATAAAAAATAAAATAAATTTCAAACATCAAAACCAGAAAGTAATATGTGATCCGATATTTTTCACTCACATTTGAGTCGCTTTTTATCAGTACAATTGACAAAAGAGTAAAGTAAAAA
>VCCN01003404.1:11252787-11263787 GCA_006491835.1 Architeuthis dux
ATAAAACAGTGTTGTGGGTAGTAGTGATTAATGATAAGACTGAATAGGTAGTGAAATTTACAAAAACAAGGGATTTATTTTACTTTATATACATGGTCCCAAAAAAGACCATAAGAATAGAAGAGGTTGACAAATACATCTACCTAGGTCAGATAATAAAGTTAGAGAAAGACCATGAAAACGAATTAAAACAATGCATAACGATCGGTCAGAGACCATTTTGTATGAATAGAGACATATTGAAAAGCATAAAATATACAATGAATGCGTAATACCAGCTATGACTTACGGATGCAAAACATGGAAATTAACAAAACAAACTGAGAACCAACTTAGAATCGGACAGAGAGCCATGGAAAGAGCAATGCTAGGGATAACTCTAAAAGATAGAAAAAGATCAATATGGATCAAAGGGAGGACTAGATTGAAAGATATTATACAAATAATTAAGCAACAAAAATGGAGATGAGCTGGACACTTAGCAGGAAGAAATGGCAACAGATGGTGCAAAACGTTAACCGATTGGTGCCCATGGGACAGTAAATGCAATAGGAAAGACCAGACACAAGATGAAGGGATGAGATATAAAGGTTTGCCGGTAAGACATGGCAGAGGTCAGCGAAGTCACAGTCTTCATGGAAGGAAATGAAAAAGGCCTTTGTCCAGTAATGGACTTATAATGGCTGATGATGATGATGATGATGTTAGACATGGTTGAAATGATCATTTGTACAGAGTTCAGCTTGTTCATAATGTATTTGAGTGTCCAGTAGTGAGAATAAAGTTCTTTGTTGAATTTTAATATTGCTTGTATTGATAATGGATGATAATAGATAGGATATAAGAAGGTGGTAGGTTCACAAATTTATAAAGTTGGAAATCAGTAACAATTTGTTGATGTATTGAGTTGATTCAACTGAGTTATTGGATTTATGGTGTTGATGTGTTTCATTCAGTAGCAAGGCTGACCATATAACTGGCCTACCAGCCATGCGACTGGAGTCTCTGACTGGAGGCGGGCACAAATTTTCTGAAAAGGAAAAGAGAAATAAATTTTTTCGACAATCTGTTGTAGTTATCAAGAAGAAAGATCGGAGAAAGTTATATTATAGTGAATTTATAAATTTGCTGAAAGAAGAATTTAGGAAAAAATAAATAAAATGTCTACTGATAAAGACGTATACTTAGAAAATAAAGACACTAAATCTAAAATAAAATAAAAGCTGAAAAAAACTACTTACTTAAGACCATCCAACAGAAGTGTAAAAACTATAAAACCCAGAAAAAATTGAATAAACTAAAATTTTCTGGGTTAGATTTGCCTTTTAAAACAGACAAACTGTAACAAACTTGTTGACTGCTTGTCTGTAAGTGATTACTTTGACCCGCCTCCAGTCGAATACTTGATGTGACAGCAAGGCCTTATTTATGGTCAGCCTTGTTCAGTAGTTATAATGGTATGGAGTAATGTAGCGTCTTTTGCTTTTGTCGTTAGTTTGTTAGATGTATATTAGTTAAAACGCTATTTGTTTTAACCGTATTGATACTGATAGAAAATGGTGAGAGACTGAGAACACTGCCGGTAATAAAGTCTCAAAACTGCCTTTTACCAGATCAAGGTAAACATCCGTTTACTAGATCGAGGCTACTTTTGTTAACAGCTACAATGGGACGAAGTTGCTTCCCTTCATTTACATTTAAACAGACAAATAAAACATGGACATTTTGGAACATTACAAGTACTATTTCAAATTAGGATATAATGTTGCTCAAAATGCTGATAACATCAGCAAACTATTTGGAGCGAACACTACTACAGTGCAAACTGTTCATTGTTGGTTCAATAGGTTTAGGTCTGGAAATATGGATACCAAAAATAAACTGCAAGGGAGCCCTAAACCTGTTCTTAATGATGAAGAATTATGAACAGCAGTAGCCAATGACCCATGAACAATGGTTTGAGTATTTTCTGGAGACTTTAGGACTTCAACGGCAACATTATCACATCATCTGATGGCACTAGGAAAGATTAAAAAGTTGGAAAAATGGGTCCCATATGAACTGAATGAAATGCTCCATGACAGTGCCTGACACCACACCTCACTGCTGACTGTGTCTAAGATTAGATAATCGGAATATGTAGTCTTGCAGCATCCTCCATATTCACCTGACATTTCTCCTATTGATCATCATCTTTTCAAGATCATCATCTTTTCAAGATCATCATCTTTTCAAGCATTTTGAACTTCATACCCATAATAAAAGGTTCAATAAGAGGTCTGGTTAGTCACTCAATAGAAACCGTCATGGGACCAACATCTCTTGACAGCATGCCATGTCAGGGATGATCAATTAAAAAATTGGAGAAAAGGGTTATCAAAGAATAAGTTAATTCTCTCGCCATTTATTGGGCAGTGATCACTAAAAAAATTCTGAGTTTTCAAAAAAACAGCGTGAATGCTGCCTGACACAAACTAAGGGACCAATTTAGCATGAATTTACATTGTAAATTGAACTCCCCACCTAAAAACCTATTTTGGGGAGGAATTTTCAAAAAACAAAAAAAAAGTTTTAGCTCCATTCGTGCAGCCTGTACATGCGATACATACATACATAGCCAGCCAGACTCACTTGAAAACTAAAGAAACCTATGTTGACAATTTTGGTTGATGGTTTCTAATAGGAAAGCCATGATTTGTGCTTATACTGAATTTGTGTCCACTAAACCTAAAGAATTTTATAGATATGGCATATTTTTCAAAGTGGGAGCCGCAATTAGTTCCCAGGGGCGCCACAGGATATTTGAAAATTTTAATGCAGTTATACATCGATTTACACCCTGCTGACTTCCGTTAATTTTCTGCTGTCTGCATCATTCTCTTTATCTCTTATTCTTTGTCTTTCGCTTTATCCTCTCTTTCTATTTTTTTGCTGTCGTCCTCCCATCCCAGCATGTTGCGTACTGTCAATGACACTGTGCAACACTCTGATACATTTTGCAACATAAGTATCAGAACCAGATTTAAATATGTTTGCCTTTCTTTTGGCTTTTCATGTATTGTTTGGCTTCACAGTCAGGTTTGAATTCGGCAACCTTGCCATAGCCTAAAAAAGAGTAGCCAGTCTGGGTCTGTTGAGTAACATGCAGAAACAATTTTTGTCTTCATATTATGTATCCAAAAATGTTTGTTAAATAGAAAAATAAATATTTTGTCAAATTCATTTCCTCCCACGTTATGAAATAAGCAACATCAATTTTGTCACAAAATATTCTTGCATAAATCCATTAGAAAAGTCACATGTTCTGTGTTCCAATCAAACAATCTAACTGGCACATTTTGTCTTGTACTTCATAATTTCAACACTAGTTTGCACTATTTCTATAGACAAGGTTTACATTCTGGATTGTTCTAAACTGTGTTGAACATTAACTGCAGATTGCTTGTGGCCCCATTGAAGATTGAATCTACTGAATGGTGGTGTGATCGAGATATTAAGTTTAATTAATACGAGTAATTTAATATAAATTGAAAAAATTTATTTAAATTAAGTATTTTTTAGGTTGTAGTCCTTCATACAAATGGAAAGGTTTTTATCAAACATTAATAAATGTTGTGAAAATGATGATACAACACAAACCATAGATGGAGATGGCAAGAGGCGGAAATATCATAAATATGATGGTAGTTATTTGGACATATATCAACAATGAAGAGAGACCGCAGTGTCTATTGTGTTTGAAAGTTTTGGCACCAGAGTGCATGCTTCCAAGTAAATTAAAACACAACTTAAAAACAAATCATCGCAACATGGTTGGTAAACCTTGAGATTATTTTAGCAGACAGTTACAAGATTTACAACAACAGAAAAGTACTTTTTCTAAGCATGCGTCAAAGTCAAGCAATGCTTTGCTAGCATCCTATAAGGTGGCATACAGAGTTGCAAATTGTAAAAAGCCTCATACCATAGCAGAAGATCTGATTCTACCAGCTGCTGTAGATATGGTAAATATTATGATTAGTGAATCTGCCGGGAAACCACTTTCTAAGGTGCCTTTATCAGATAATATGATTTCTCGCAGAATCCAGCACATGACAGAGGACTTGAATGAACAATTGATTGAACATGGGAAGGAATTTGGGTTGCAGCTGGATGAGGCCATTAACAGTTATAAGGATGACAATCTCATCTGTTATGTACGATTCGTTGATGCTGATAAAATTATAGAAAATCTTCTATTTTGCAGAAGTATAACTGCAGGTACAGATTGAAGATTTGTTTGAGATACTAGACACATTTATCAATGAAAATAATCTAGAGTGGATGAAGTGCATTGTTATCTGTAAAAGATGGTGGTCGTTCTATGTCAGGAGCTTATGGAGGGTTGCAAGCACTCATTCGAAGCAAAGCTCCCGATACACTTGCATCAAAACATCTAAGTCAACCAGTGAATCTGGTCCTGGAATGTGTAGTGAAAACGGTTAACTATATACAAAATTGGCCATTAATGGCACGATTTTTAAAAAATTTATGTGAAAATATGGGAGCCGAACCCACATCTTTGTTATACTACTGCAGCTCGCGATGGCTGTCTTGTGGAAGTGTACTGTCTTGTACGTTTGAATTACGACAAGAACTTTATGCTTATGCTGAAAATGAGGGACACAAGTACGCCAAATACTTTGTGGATACAGATTTTTTATCCAAATTGGTGTATTTGTTTGATATCTTTGAAAAGTTGAATGTGTTAAATCTCTCCCTGCAAAGACGCAACATGCACATTTTGGTAGAGAAGATTTCAGCTTTCAGGAAAAATTATTATTATAGAAAAGAAAAATGAATGAAGATGGTGGCAAAGAGTGTTTCCCATTGTTGCAACAGTTTGTGACATCCAATGATGTTGATTTCATTCACGATATAAAATTCTTTTTTGAAGAACACCTATCTTAGCTTAGCAACTGGTTTCAAAAATATTTTCAAGAATATAATATGGAGAAATTCACAGACCTATTCAGGGCCAAATCTCCATCTGACTTTACGTCTGCAGAAGAAGAACATCTCATTGAGCTGTCTTGTGACAATACATTGAAAACTAAATTTGCCAATATGGAATTAACTGAGTTTTGGATATCAGTGAAAGATGAATATCCACTGCTAAGTGCCAAAGCTCAAAGAATCCTAATTCCATTTGCAACGACTCTCGGCAAAGCTGGGTTTTCGGTTGTAGCTGCAATACAAAAACAAGTATCCTGCAAAAATTGATATGGAACAAGAAATGAGGATGGCTGTCACCAGTTTGATTCCAAGATTTGAAAAACTGAGCGGTGAACAACAGGCTCATCCATCCCACTAGTAATCATGATTATTAAAAGAAGAAATAAATTTATAATGTTTTTATGAATTTAAATTACAGGATTTGTTATTTTGGTTAAAATTTGTTAAACAAACATAAGTAAAAAAATTATGAAAAATACTTTTCCTGTAGTTTGAACTGGTTTGACTGCATCTGACCTGTTTTTTCCAGAAATTTTTCGTTTTTGAGAAAAAATAAATGGGGAAGTTAGTGAATTGGCTCTAAAGTTGGTGATTGATTTACAGTGTATATATAATGTAAAACTAGAATCTTACTTTGTGTCTGTCTTAACGTCACCTGATGTTAAAATTTACAAAGTAAATATTGGCTAAACTGGACCCTTATATTGTAAATAAAAAAACTATGTTCTCACTCATGTTTGCTTAATTGAAACTTTTTTTTTCACTAACTAACCTAACCACAGGAAGACAAATGAAGTTTACCACATTTTATTAAATTTGACTAGTTTTTACCTTCATCCTAATTTTAGTTGTTTTTATACAATTTACTAACTTGGGATTTACAAATGAAGTTGTTCAGTATTTTTGATTTTTGAAAAATTCTTATACACCAAGGGTGCTACGATGCAAAAAGTTTGGTAAGCATTAGTGGATCATTTGGAAAAAGTTATTGCCTCAAATGGGTCATATTTTGATTAAATATTCACTGTTTTATGTTGTTTATATCATCCTTCATTGTACTATTAAAAAAAAACATTTCATATGTAACAACCTAATCCTATGGTTTCACTCTGCAAATATCTCCATATATGTGATCTGTGCAAAGAGCAAAAGAAATATTTTATATATGATAAAAATTAATCACATAGCTCAAACACTATATCGTGAAAATTTCAGTTCAAAATTTAGCTAATAACTACATGTCAAGCTATAGACATCATTTATGTATATATATATATGAAATTCAAAAATTGGATAATTTTATATCCAAAAGAATATGATAATTATAGAGTCATTTATTAATTGGGAACCTATATTTACTCGGCAACGCTGTGAGTGATTGCGAAACGAGCGGCATAAACCGTGTAAATAAATAAATAAATAAATAAGCAATGTGCGAGGATCGTAACCATGTCCACCTTGGAAGCAGCCTTATACACAGGCTCTGCTCTAACCATCTGAGCTAACGACACCCTCATGGAAAGGCAGGAGCTTTGAAACGTACACATATAAGTTTGTGTATAAGTTTGCTTATTTACATGATTTAAGCTGCTCGTTTCGCATTTGCTCACACCAGTGCCGAGCAAATATAGGTTTCCAATTAATAAATGTGTTTACAATTATCATATATATACATATATACATATATATATATATATATAGGGGTGAACATATGCAAGATGCACAGACAGGAGTGAGTGTAAAAATGATTTCATTTCATTTTTGTGTGCCTAAGGCCATCATCAGAGGGAAAATGTATATATATAATACTAGCATGGTTACCCGGGGAAAAATAACTTCAAATATAAAATCATAGCACCCCGATTTTCACCTGTAAAAAGGTATAAAAAAATCCCCCCCTTCGATTTAGATCTTTATAAGGAAAAGTTATCCCGATTTAAACTACTAAAATGTGAAAAAAGATTCCTCACTTTTGAACCATAAAAGAGAAATTTTATATAAAAACAAGGCACCCCCCCAATTTTGACCACTAAAAAAGGGAAGAAATTCCCCCTGATTTTGACCTATAAAAAGTGTTAAAAATTCCCCCCTCGATTTAGATCCTTATAAGGGAAGAGTTCCCCCGATTTAGACCACTAAAAGGTAAAAAAGATTTTGCCCTGAATTTAACCACTAAACGGTAAAAAAAATCCCTCCAACTGATGTTGACCTCTAAAAAGGAAAAACAAAAGTCCCCCTCTATTTTGACCCTTAAAAGGCTGGGGGTGTAAAAAGTTTCCTTTCACTTTAGACCCCTAAAGGAGAAAGTTTACCTCACTTTTGACTGTTAGCGCACATATAAACATTATTACTCTCTCTCCTCTAAGTTGATGTTGCGTTGCTGCGTGGCTGGTGGCTCATGACTCTCACTGTCACTCTCCCTATGAAGTTACTGTTGCTGATCAACTCCCTTCCACAGGCCTTGGTGCTAGTGATTACTGTTGCTACCAATGATAATGTAGGAGGGACAGCCCATCCCTTTACTCAGTAAAGCATGCATACCCATCCCCTCCCCATAATATCTATTTCTCTGGCTGCTGGATGATTTCACTCCCACTGTCACTCTCCCCATCAGCCCTCCCCCTCTCAGTGAATGCATGCAAAGAAACAATTAAACAAATTGACGGATGGTCAGATTTATATATATAAGGATATATATACAGCACGTATATATGTTGTATAGCCATCTTGGACTTGGAGAAAAAGGAAGACTCGAAACTTGGTTTATAAAAATATGAGGATATATTTTTATTTCATAAGATACGTTGTGTCATGGCAGAGAATGAAGAGTGGGAGAGACTTTTCCTAACCGGGAAATTAGTGTTGTGTCTTCCCAAGCCTAGGCAGTCTGTCTCTCTATCTCTCTGAGGGGGCAGTGTCCTGTTTATGACTTTTGAACACCTGGTGTGTCTTCTAGTTCCTGACACCTGCAGTTTGGGTTTTGGTCGATATCCTGTGTATGACTTTCAACACCTGTGGGGTCAAATCAGTGACCCCTGCCTACGGCTGTCTTAATATCTAACATATATATTTTTTACAGTGATAAAAGTTAAAAATTAAAACAGTATTTGAAAGAGAAAGAGTGTTAGCCTTGAATGTTATGTTAGCTGTAATCAAAATACAGTGTAAAATTTTCCTTTGTTCTTTACTCGCTTAAAGGCCATCTGTCGGAGAAATATTTTAAAATAAAATATTTCAGATAATAAGTGTATATAGGGTATGTAATGAATTTTTCTTTAAAAAAAACACGTAGCAGAAACATAGAGAAATCCTTATCACCCACTCCCCTGCCTCTCTAGGACCATGCTGAATGGTATTATTGCTGAAGACGTTGAAATGAGGAAGGAAAAAATTTCAACGGTCACCCCAAAACCAAAAAAGTGGAGAGCATATATAAACCCAGGTTGTGTACCTATATCATATGTTATATAATATATAATATGTTATTCTACATTAGCCAGTTTGAAAAATCGTAATAAACGTGAAACAAGTTGTCACTGGTTATTCTCGTTTGTGTTTTCTTTCTTTCATAAGATATATATATATATAATTATGATAATTATAAACACAATTATTAATTAATTAATAATTAATTGGGAACCCATATCAGCCCGGCATTGGTGTTAGCAATTGCTAAACAGATGGCCTAGATCATATAAATGAATAAACAAACGAGCGCTGTGTGGGGATCGAACCCGCGTCCACCCTGGAAGCAACCTATACGCGGTCCTGCTCTTTACCACTGAGCAGTACTGTCATGGCAAGGCAATGGTCAGAAACATACACATTTGCTCGCTTCCTTATTCTAACCGATCGTATCATTAGGCACATGATATGAAGTGGCTCCCTCTGTCGACAGTATGAAATATGATCTAGGCCGCCCATTTAGCAATCGCTAACACTGATATAGGTCCACAACTAATTATTAATTAATTAATAATTGTCTTTAGAATTATCATATTCTGTCGGATTTCATATATAATTATATTGCGAACCGCCCTATAACGAACCGCCTTATATTGGAGGATGTCTGTACCAATATAATAAATGTGTCTTCGATTTGTACAATATATACGTATAAATATATATATACTAAACACTCCTGTGACCCATTGGGTCACTAATACGTGTGAGTGCGAACACAAACCCCACAATATTTTTTCTCAGCTACTAATCAACAGAATTTTTTTGCATTCTTCCAGTTAGTGCACTTTAGAAGTATTAAATTGAAATACTTCAAAGCCATAGTTACGTACGATGGACGGAAAGAGAGGTTCCAGTTGGACAGTATAGATACATTATAAATAGAACACCCCCATAAAAAATGTTGTGTTTTGGGAAAATGATATAGAAAATGATATATTAGGTAGAGGGAAGTATCCCAAATACTTCATAGTCGTAGTTTTGTACGATGGACAGAAAGTGAGGTTCCACTTCAGAAGTATAGTTACTTCATAAATAGAACCCCTCCCCCCCCCAAAAAAAAACAACATATTCCATGATTTGGGTAACCAAATTAAGTCAAGGGAACTAACAGCAATACTTTGAAACCGTAGTTTCATATGATATATATCGCAAAGTACCAATATAATAATATGAATATGAGGTCAAGTAAAAAACTAACTTCCTAAAAAACGTGTTGTCAAAACAAAAAATTCGCCCAAAATGTGTGATCAGAACAAAAAATTATCTGATGTCATAAAAATTCCAAATTTATGCATATGGCATAAAATCAGGGTCCAGTTCCGCATTGTAATTGTATAGTAAATTGAACCCCCCAACTAAAACATAATTTAACAGGTGAAAATCACCCAGATTTGTTTTATTCTCTAAGTTAGAGCACCCTGAAGATGTGGGCTAAAATAATTCTGCATACCATGTGCTGTTTTTGCTGGGGTACGGTGACATATATATATATACACAGAAAAATTATCATTATTATAAAGATTCTTCCATTTGCATGAATCTATAGATCTATATATTGCTTACCATATAAATCAAAATAAAATTTTCCAAGTACAATTTAAGACATATAGAGTGTCTATCAATATTTCAACAAGATCTCTAGAATATGACACTGCTTCATATAGATAAATAGGACCTCAAAAAATGTTTCTGGTTTGATTTGAAGGGTTTATATATATACATAAGTTCGTCAATAAATCTGTAGCCTGATAATGGAAAAAAAACATTTATTTTACACAACAAATATTTACATTGCAACATAATCTCCTTCCTTGTCAATGCACTTAACCCAACACTTCTCCTCGGATTACATAGATCGAACATTACACAGTGGAAGTTTCAGGACAAAATTAAGCTAATAACTGTGTCAGATTAAGACATTGATCCACACTTATATATATAGTTCATTCCATATCAAATCACCTAATATTTCTTACATCCCCATGGACTTCTTAAATAGCATAGTTAGTGCCAAATTTCGCAAATCATGCTTGCGGCTCGCTACGTGTAAATTTAAGCAAATTTCAAATTGTCATAACTTCTGAACCATTTGTTCAATCAAGGTGAAATCTTCAGGGTTGAATTTTCTCTAGAAAAGGTATCACCTACTAAAATGTCATCAAAATCTAAGATGTTGCCCATGGGGCCATTAGGTGATTTGATATGGAATGACCCATATATATATATGCGTGTGTATTTTGTGTTGTTTTTTTTTAAAAACACAATATGTTGAAAGTACATAGTGCTCAATATTTTAGTGAATAAATCAATAAAACAGAGCATATAAAATTTATATTTATTATGGGATTCGCTACAGATTGACAGCCCGTTCCATCACTACATGTAATTCTTCAGGAAATGGGTTAAAACCAAAAACAAATCATTTTATAAAAATATTTTCATTTTGCACATGTCACCACCATAATCAGCACCTCCCACTTTTATTTATTTATTTTTTGTTCACTTTTCTCTCATAATATTTATTAGCATCTGATTTTTTA
>VCCN01003404.1:11272773-11297546 GCA_006491835.1 Architeuthis dux
TAACACAGGAAAGCAAATGATATTTTATACAGATTTCATAATATTAAAAGGGGGCGCGCACACCTCCCTGTTCTGATCAGGCCTGTAAACACTCCCAGACAGACCCCCACACAGTCACTGGAAGGATCTTGCAGCCCCTCCTGAAAATTTCAAAAATTTATTTTTCTCAAAACTCAAGAATTTGTGTGCTCACCTTTGGCATTAGTAGTTCGCACATAAAGCGGATGATCAGATTTAAATAGTGCCCATGTTTTACTGTCATGGTAGTGTTAGGGGTTTTACCCCAAGAAAAACCTGTTTTATTGTCGGGTAGGGTCAGACTTGCAGTTTTACAGACTCTCACCATAGAGAGATAGAGAAATTCACATCTGTGGTTTCCTACGATGAAAGGAAAGTATGGGTCCATTATTGTTACATTGTAAAAAGAACCCATTAAAAAAATTTTCTTGCTACTGACCAGGGCTCCAGACTAACTTTTTTCACTACCATCCCAATGGAAATGGTCCCAAAATCAAAATGTTGTTTCTTTACTTATCATCATCTGCAGTTGTTAGTAGCATAATAAAAACACCATTAAAATGTTGAGGAAATAAATAATTGTCAAACTCCAGTTCAAACCCGGATTTGACTGTTTTTCTACCGCAACAAAACGAGAACAATCCTCACCAAATTTAAGAAAAAAAAGAAATGATCTCTACCCTGGATGTCACTGCAACAGAAGTGATTTTAAAAAAGAAATTTGTTCGTCCCGAACGCATTTTTACTGTCTCCGGGACGATGTTAATTTCGTGCCCTGCTACTGACAAATTTCCAGAATGTTTGAAGGTCTGATGAGCACATAAAAAAAAAAAATTAATTTAAATTTTCTCCATTGGAATTTGAACTCTGGTCTACTGATGCCGTTATCAGGACTCCTAACCACTGAGCTATTGATGCTTTTCTTAGGAATAAGTGCCACCTATCTTATGTTAATTTCTGGGTAGTTTCAGAGCCTATAAGACCTTTACACGCAAACAAACACTCATCGGTTTTATAGTATTATATATATAGTGTAACACTTTTCAATGAATGCATAGATACTATACAGATCATAGGCTGGGGAACGACTCTGTTCCTTGGCTGAACGCACAGATACTCCAATTAAATTCAATACAGTTTTCAATCTGTGTGACAAGTTGTGATTTATTCATTGCACTTGAGAAACAATTTAAACCTTTCATAATATATATTTTTGTATTTGTGACACTCCTTCAAGTATAGAAGTGTTTTTTTCTTTTTCTTAGCCTCACTGATTTGCTGTGTCTAGCTTTTATCATTCAACACAAACAATGCCAGCTAGGTCATTCAGTAATATCTATTTTTATTGTCAAGTATTTATCAATAATGTATATTTTTTTAATCATGATTTAAAGAGTAATTCTGTTTTTATTGGTACATTTTGTTTGCATTGGAAAATACAGAGGTAGCCGTTTATTATATCACAGATAATGTTATCAAAATCAGTCCGTCTTACATACTTCAGTTAATGTTATTGGCCAGTTATTGTTAGATGAGGCCCTGTCCCAAAGTGATCACAATAAGTGGATTCCTCTGTATTACAGAAATAACTTCGGCAATCATTACCTTTCCCGTTTCTATATGGCTGCTGCTTCAGCTGTTCTGATTCCGGAATCGCCCGAAGTCCTCCGCAACTGCTGATGACGAATTTAAAGGCAAAGAAACAGATGACAATTTCAACATTTTTCCACTTTCTGAAGTTAAAATGGCTGAAGGAAGTATACCTAAGTGTGGTAGGCCTGCTGCGCCTACATATATTGTCCCAATTCAAGTCGACAGAAATTTACTATCATAACAGGACATAACTTTCAGAGACCTAGTCAATATAACACTCAATGACACGGACTGCATAAGGTGGCTGGCTAAACACCACCTTATTGCTAACACAGCAACACTAAGCCGTATGCTATAAACACTAACCCTAACTTATCCTTTGTTCATTTGTGTTTATCAAGCTTTTGCTTAAAAAAACAAACCCTAGTCTCTTGAACCACATGAAATTGCCCGACATCAGTAGACCACTTAAAAATTAAATGAAAATCTTCCTGTCTCTTTATTTGACTTTAAATTCGCCATCAGCAGCAGTGGAGGACAATTCTAGAATTAGAATGGGAAAGGTAATGCTTGCCATAACTTCAACTATATTTCTGCAATTCAAATGGGTTTAAAGTATCAGTTGCATTTGTTTAGAGCAGAGCTTTCCAAACCGTGTGTTGCCAATAATCTCTAGGTGTGTCACAGAATTGAGTATAATTTTGTATATCTTTCAAAAGATACTCTTTCTGAGTTAGTTGAACTGCTGGGATGACATTATATATTTGGCATGGCTGTAAAAACTTTAATGATGTGTCATAAAAAATTTTATTTTTAAAAAGTGTGTCACCAATGCAAAAAGTAGGGAAAAAATTGTCTTTCACTTGACTCTAGCTTCTTAGGTTTCATAAGACATAGATTTTTAAGTGGTTGTGGTTGGCTGTACGCTGGAAGATAAATTATGTGGAAGTCAATCCCTGGAATGATAACCAAAATGAATTCTGTCATTTAAAGATTGAAGCACTGATGAAATAAAGTTTAAATGAGTGTGTCAAGAGGTGGTGGAAGACCATGTTTACTGGGATAGATGTACTTATAATAGAGATTGATATTGTTCTGTAAAGCATTTAATAATTATTTTCTTATATTGTTGAAAATCTACTTAGGATCACAGCTATTTTACAATGCATCTGAACATAGGTCTATGTTTGAGTAAATCATTCTAAATTCATTCTTAGAGTAAAGCAGTCACTTTTTACTTTTATTATAGTCAAAAGGCTAAATGTTTCAAATAAAATAAGTATACCAAGCATAGAAATGAACATCATATGTAGCCTTTGATAATGAAAGAACAGGCACTAGGTTTAAGACTCCAAAATTCCAACACCTGATTGTTCTACAAGATAATGGTCTTGTGGATATAAACATTGGTGGAACAAGCAAAAGTGGCATCACAAGAATCAATTAACTAATATTCGATATCCTCTAGCCTGGATAAGAGAATGAGAACAATCTACTTGGGTGAATAAAGGGTTCGGTTTGGAATTCCAAGAAGGTTACTAAATACAATGGCCGAAATATTGTGACTATTAACAACCAAGATGAGGACATCAGTTTGAATAAATCGGTGTATAATAATTATTTCTTGTATCTTTCTTTCCTTGGTAGGATAAACAGAGTTGGTGATTATAATAATCATCATCTAATCTACATGCCAAAATGCTCACACGTTGCTTTATGCTACACAGTCCATCGAACAACATCCACTCTGACTTCGACACATGCTCTCATAAATTTTAAATCTTAATCAATAAATTTTAAAATTCTATTGGGCTGTGAAGTCGGACACAAAACATCAGACTTCGACTCAGACTCCTAAAATTGGCTAGATTTTTTTTTATTTCCAGCTATGTTATTTAATTATACTTTTTAATAAAAAATATACTTTCTTAAACCTTTAATACTGTGTTTAAGTACCATTTACATCCGTATAACCAAGGGTTACACATTTTCAAAACTAGAAAACAATATTTGCAAGTAATTTTTTGTGCTTTCAATCCATAAGACTTCCGTTTTCTCAGGAAATTTGTCAGTTTTGAAAAGTTAATTTTTTAAGGTTTTGCAGAGAGTTTATTTACATTCAAGCAGGCCTTCCACAGGAAGTAGCTTGAAAACCAACCTATTGGACAGCTTTTCAAGTAGTAATGTTACAATTTACATTTACTCAAGAGTTGGAGTCGGTATATTTTTACTGACTCTAGCGAGTGTTACTTAATACTTATACATATTACTTAATACTTATACAAGGAGATCCGATGAGGATCGAACCCACTTGCTTTAGTTGAACTTTACTAAACTATCTCCCCTAGGTGGAAGTTATGGAATAATCCAGTATGTCCACTCTACGGATAAAAGCACTAACACTGATTGTGTAATTTTTGTACGTCTTATTTCAAGTTGAATAAAGCCATTATTTATGGTAAAGATTTCGTTCTTATTCACAACAATTTATTCAACTTGACTTACCAAGAGATTACCAAGATTGAGTGTATACTATGTCCAGACAGATTGAACATTGAACCAAATACCACTGATGCGGAAATAGTGTACCGGCACTGGAAAATAAACTTTGATAACTTTATTGACGAGTGCAGCAGCAACGCATCTAATCAATTACGCTGCCTCTGTCTCTGCTTCGGTGTACAAACTTATAGTGGATTGTGCGATGTATGAAGCTTCCATTGACGTCCTAGACATTACATTAAGAAGAAAAATACCGTTTTTACTCGCTACCTTCTTGCCACAAGATGGTAATTAGCGACCAAAACTATCGACAAATATCTTCAAGGACTATACAAATTAAGTAAGGACTGTAAGGTTGTAAACATCACTGCTGAACAATACCGCCAGGATTTGGTTTGGGATGCTTTTATAAATGGAATTTAATCTGCGGCCATACGTCAACAATTACTTGAAAGTTGGGAGCTGACCCTAGACCCATGTTTGTGAAACTGCTAGGGCACATGAAGATGTCCAGTGCAACTCGGAACAGTATGTTCGGGTGGCCACTCAGGTAAATGCTGCTCTACCTATGGGAAACAACACTTTTATTGATAACAGCGCTGCATTAGAAAGTGACACTGTTTCTAATAGCAGCACGTTGCTATTATGGCAGCCATCCACATTACCGCTCGAAATGAACGGCTCGAAAAAGTGAAGTGTGCCTCCTGTGGCAAAATTGGACATTGGGCAAAAGTCTAAGCAAAAACATAAAATCGCATCTGCTGCTAGTCGGGGTGGAATTTCAGCTGTTGTTCTGCACTGTTTGTCATCTTCCACCATTCCTGTGTATTGTGTGCATGCAACGACACTTGCTCATTGTGAAAATTCACCAAGTAAAAACAAGTAGCATACACATCACCATGAAACAGATCCTTGCAAGGGACTCTCTGTGATCGGACACCACCTCAGTCTTTCTTCCAACTCTTCCTTCACCTCTTAACACCTAGCTGCTACTGATCAGACTGAATGCTAGCAACTTTTAACATCCGGGTGACTGAATGCTAGCAACTTTGAACATCCGGGTGACAAAGCCATGGCTGTTCCTTTATAGTCGTCGACATTTTCCTCTTCCGGCTTTTCATGCACAGGGCACATGCGATATGTAGTCTCTTTGGAAGTCTGGTAAGCGGATTATCAGTATCTCCACTACACCGTGTTAATAAAGGGCTATACTTACTCAGCCTTTATAGATTCAGCTAGTTCTGGTAGTTTCATGGACTACAAACTAGCACCAAAACTAAGGCTAGGGATTAAACCTGGTGTCCAATATGTTACATTAGCTATGGCCTCTAAATGTGATTTAGTTAAAGGGATATGTCATGCTGACATAAACAACAAGCTGTATAAGAACACTCATTTTGAATTAATGGAAAACCTCTCTGGAGACGTTATTCTTGGACTGGACTTTCAAAAACAACATACTGCCATTACCGTTTTGTATGGTGGACTTGAACCGGAGCTAAGGATTGGTGGTCCCGAGAGTGAAATTTGTGGCTTGACTGCATCAAGTTTAGCTCTGCCACGATTACTTATTAGCATGAGTCCAAATGTGAGGCTGATAGTAAGTAGATCTTGTGTATATAGTGTTACAGATCAGCAGTTCATTGAGCACTTGTTGGCAGAGGGTGTTATCGAGCCAAGTTCATCTCTCTGCCGAGCACGGGTCATAATTGTGAAGGATGAACTTTATCATCATAAAAAGCGGATGTGTGTCGACTACTCTAACACTGTCAATTTCTATACCAAACTTGACGCTTACCCATTGTCAACGATCTGGCAACAAGCTATCGAGTGTTTTCAACATTCAATTTAAAGAGTATTATCAAGTATCGCTGTGTGATGATGACAAACCATTCATTGCTTTTGGGGCTAATGGATGCCTATATCAATTCACATGGATACCATTTGGCGTCACTAATGGTATGGCAAACTTTCAGCGTGCTATCGACAAGCTTGTTGATGAGGAAAACCTTCTTAATATGTTCCCATATCTTGATAACATTACCATTGCATGGAAAGACTAAGAGGAACGTGATAAATGTGTGAAATTATTCCTCGATGCTGCACAATGACACCACATCACTTTAAATGAGTCAAAATCCATACTTTCTGTAAAAAATTGGGTTACAGCCTCTTCTTGATTTTGAGATACCTACAAAAATGGCAGCTCTGAAGTGAATTTTGGGCACGTTTGCTTATTATGCAAAGTGGATTCCTCGTTTTTCAGATCGTGTCCAACTCCTAATTAAAGCAAAGAGTTTTCCACTCAATACTTATACTTGTGAACAGTTTAAAACAGCTGCTTATGAAGTTTTGGCGACTTGGCTTTTCAAAAACTGCTGTTTCATTGAATACTTATTTTTTATCATTTAGAGGTTAAAAACTGAAATTTCTGAAAAATAATTTTACATCTTCAATAACAATATTGGAATAAGATAAAACACATTATATTATAAATGTGAATTTTTGCGAATGATCAGAGAAATAATCCAGTAGACATCAACACCCTTAGGTTCTCGGTCATTTCATTTCATCAAATTTTCATAAATCCGGTGTCGATTTTCTGCTGAAAAAAAATTCTTTTGTCATTCCTATAAGTTATATAAGCTTATTTGTAAAGCATGAGAACCCTCATGAATGCTGCATTATACTGTCCTGACAGGCTATATGTGATAGTGTGATGCCTCGGATGTTGCTGTGTTGGCTACATTGAATCAGTCTGGGTAACCTGTTGCATTCATGTCACTGACCCTGAATCGGCATAAAGTTCATTACCATACTATTGAGAAAGCGGCTACCGCAGTGATTGAGGCTGTGAGGAAATGGTCTCATTTTCTGTCTGGCCAACACTTCACCCTTGTGACAGATCAATTATCTGTAGCTTTCATGATGGACAATCACAAGGGTCCACTGCCATCAAGAATATAACACGGTTCCCATTTGCAATTCCATGCAAAGATGCGTCATCCAAGACTGTCATTCAATGTTTGGAATCAATATTCTCTTTATGCAGAGTACCTAATTATATCCATTCAGACAGAGGTTTAGGCTTCTTAGCTTCTATGTGCAGGAATACCTCTTACTGCATGGAGTTGCCTCCAGCAAAACAACCCCTTACCATCCACAAGGCAATTCATAAGACGAACGATACAATGGGATCAATTGGAAATCTATTTGCCTTGCCTTAAATCACAAAACCTACCTGAATCATATTGGGAGTTAGTGCTATCACAAGCTCTGCACAGCATCAGGTCTATGTTATCAACTGCTACAAACACAACTCACAAGAGATTCTTCTCATTTTCTCGATCAATGGGAGTGTCCCTTCCATCCTGGCTATTAAAACCAGGACCGTTTTTCTACGCTAGTTCATAAGACACACTAAAAATGATCCACTGGTGCAAGAAGTGGAATTATTGGATGTGAACCCTACCTATGCACACATCAGATATAGTGATGGCCGTGAGTGAACAGTGTCACCACGTGACTTGGAGCCTTGTCTGTCACAAATGCCAATAGGTGAAGTGAATGAGGAAGAGACATCAACTAAAGATACACCTTCCAGAGAGTCTACATTTCCAGCAACTGGAAATAACACTGCCGATGGGCAAAACAATTTCAACTCTTCACTCTCCTCCCCTGTAAGATCAAGTCTTGGACAGCCTTCTAATGGCTCAAGCTTCGATGAACCACTGCCTCGTCATTCCCAACTGGAAAGTTGGGCTCCTCAATGCTATGGGTTGGGAAATTAATCAGCTGGAGTGAGTGTTGTATATATTACTTAATACTTATACAAGGAGATCCTATGAGGATCGAACCCACTGACAACCAACAGGATTGCCTTGCTTTAATTGAACTTTACTAAACTGTCTCCCCTAGGTGGAAGTTATGGAATAATCCAGTATGTCCACTCTACGGATAAGAGCACTTACACTGATTGTGTAATTTTTGTACATCTTATTTCAAGTTGAATAAAGCCATTATTATGGTAAAGATTTTGTTAATAGTTAAACTTTGACAGGAGGAAATACACACAGGCATCTACACATGCATATACTAAGAATAAATAAAATGCATATTTTATCTGGCTTTTTCAATATCCTTTGGACAGTTCATTGTAGGGAAAGGGCCATTTTTAGATAAGTTACTTTTTGAGTCTTGGCAAATGACATGATGGCAAAAGATAAGTATTTTTGCCCATTTTTACCTGAAGTAAGATTTTGAACTTTTTTATTTTCTATATGTATATTTGAAGTTATGTGAATGTATGAGTGATAGCTTTTTTTTTTTTTTAGGTTCGTGTTTTTGGAAAGATAGTTGAATGTTACCAGATACCAGTATCTTTGTAATAGGCTATTGTACTTTATTATTCAAAAGTTAGCTTTATAGGGCAACCCTAAAAATATTTTAGGTATCAAAACAACCTTTTTGTATGTTAAACTAGACCTAATTACAAGATATTTTCAGTTGAAGTGATCATATATGGTGCCTCACCCAAAAATGGAAAATATTTAAAAAAGTAGAAAGTTAATTAAAACACAGAATTAAAGAATAACATTCAATGTAATGAATAGAGAAAAAAATTGATATTGACCAAAAAAATCACACGTCCGAGTGTGCCTCAAAACAGTTTTTGTCTTTGTTCAAGCACAAGTGTACTTTGCGAAGCTTGCAGATTGTTGTCTATGTGGCAGACCGGTCCTCCAGTGATCATATATAGTCACTTGCCCCATAAAGGGTTAATCTAATTTTCAAAATATTTCCATATAGCATGTAAGTTTATTTCATTATCTGATTTTTTTCAGTTAAGTTTATGGACATTTCCTATTGTATGCGCTGTTCTTATACTATTATATTCATTATTATTATAAATAGTTTGGCTAATGAATATATTTTCCACTCAGTGTTGAATAGTATTAGTTGATTTTTTTTTCTTGAATTGTAAGCCAAGTAGTACAAACAATCACTATCTTAAATGACTATAACTGTTGTGTGTTATCAATTCTTTGTGTCCTCATAACATTGTATAATTAGTTCATTTTTGGCACAAATTAAAACTCTATTAGAGCTTTACTTACATTACTTCCTAATAATTTAATTTTTTTAAAACTATCCTTAGAACACAATTTACAGATACAAGTTAAGTAGTGTGGCCCCTAAAAAGAAGTGCAGTCCCTCCTACAGAGCTAGTGGTAATGCCACATTTTTGCATCTCATACTCCAATGACTGGTCTCAAATTATGAATTGGGTACAACAGGCTCATTGGCAACGTTTTAACACTATATGGTTGCTCCATTACAGCTTTGAATTCATTTTCATTGTAACATCTTTAATTGTTTCAAAATGAATTAATAATTACTGCTTGTAAATCGCCACCAGTCATTGGAGTATGGGATGCAAAAATGAAGCAATACTACTAGCCCTCCAGGAGGGACCACTCTACTTGTACCCAATTTACATGAATGTTACTATTTTTCTTTGAGAAATGACCAGGAATATCTAAATTTCAAACTTTGTTATAAGATACTGATCTATAGAAAATTAAGTGAATTTTATTTTATCAAACATTATCACATTGCTTCAACTTGAAACATTTGGTCTAATATTTTCATCTTTGTTGAAATCACTGTTAGGTGCTCCAGTTTACTTTGTACATAGTAAGATTGTAAAATATTACTCATTTTCCCTTGAAGTTGATGCTGTGGCTAATTATACCCTGTTAAAAATGATGTGAAGCGGATACAAGTACTCCCGGGTAGTGAAAGGCCCTGGAAACACTTTGTGTTGAATGGATAACAAGATCATTATAGATTGCCGGATTAAAAACTATAAATACATAAGAATACTTATAATGTATTTTAGCATAACCAGTTGCCCTTTACTGTCTATAACGACTTTGGCAACAAAATTTCATTGCAGCATTAAGAATTAAAATAGTAATAACTATACTTATTGCTTTCAAGTACTTTTATAGACTTGATAAGCAGCTTGAAATAAATTTCTTTAAATTTTTATTCTAAATAACTGATCTTAATCTGTAATTTCTATATAGTCATGAACCTACCATTTAAGCTCTAATATAAAGCCTGATTCTCTAACTAGACTTGTACAATTTAATTTAGTCCTTCTGCTGATTTTATTAGAGCATCTTAAAACTTGCTATTTCTTACTTCATAATATTCCGATGCTTATTATATCCTAGACTATATTTTGCATATACTTATTTGTACTTGAACCACTTATTCAACTCTCTTGCTTGGCCAACTGTAACAGTTCTTGTAACCTGATTTACACATACCCCCTTTGTACATCTTTTATAGCATTAGTCCTTTTACTAGCTATTTCTAGAAGCAGGTAATGCACTACTTTCAAGCTAATGAATTACCTGTTTTGGATATTTCAATTCTAAATTTGTACTGTATTGTTGAATGTAAATTATGCCTTTCAGTAATACTGCATAATTGATTAACAATGTTGTAGTTCCCTCTTGAATTTTCACCCTAATAACTGTTAGTGTTAGAGAAATGTATTCCAATTATTAAGATTCTCAGTAAAATATATACTGTATATGCCAGACTAAGGGTATTTGGAAGACTACCGCTCACTGTGACTCCTCCTAAGCCCCATAACTGTCCATATCAAGCTTTGGTAGACGGCCACCTAGTCATAATACTAGTGCATTGGACACAGTGTATTATTTGCATTTTTTAATTATTTTTAAAATTAAATGCCCATGACACAGTGGGCTGAAAAACACTGATTTTAGGGACATTTAGTGATATCTTATGGAATACAAATGCTACAAAATAGTGATTGATTCCTTGTTAGAAGCATATTGATAGCATAGATATGTTGAAACAAAAGATTTTGAAAAATTCCCAAATTTTAGGGTCAGGGGGTCAGGGGTATTTTGGACAGAAAGCATATTTTTGATCATATTTTGAATAATTCAAACACTATATTGGTTGATAGCTCATAATTATTATTGCATATAAAGAAAAGATTATATCAATATTTTATAGTTGTTTATAAACTGAAAGTTCTATCAAGTCTAAACCATTAACATCAAGAAAAGATTTATAAGATTAATCAAAATAAGGATCTTTAGCTTCAATTATTTTTATTAAATTTGACTAGTTTTTACCTTCATCCTAATTTAAGTTGCTTTCATACAACTTATTAATTTGGGCCACTGTTTCTATGGCAACGAATAACAGCGCAATCAGAAATAAAGAGTAAGCCTTCAGTGAGAATTGAACTCACACCCTCATTGTCAGAGGGAGACTAGTTTACGCCTAGTTACAAAGACTACATGGATTAGCAGAAGATGATTTACACTTATAAACTCACTATTAGGATGAAGGTAAAAACTAGTCAAATTTAATAAAAATAGTGTATTACAATACTTCATCTAATAATAATAAAGATTTAGTTTCAATTGTTCATCATAAATGTAAACTCTCAAATAAAGCATCATCACTACTCGGAGGTCCACTTATGGAGTTCATAATTTTGCAGTATCTGATAGTATGTCCATGCTCAAAACAATGCTTGCAAAATGATTTAGCTTTTAACCTCATACAATTTACTTATGGATCAGATCTTATACACATTCTTCTCAACATATCTACTAGATTTGCATTTTGTGATGTTTTCCATGCTAACTTTTTGTACTGATTCCACAAAGAATTTTATTATTTCCCTCCATTCCTGACTCATCACGGTTCTGAAGACCATAATCACTGTTCAGCTCAATGAGCTCTCATGAATGTCCCTAGTTTGTGGAACAATGGTGTGATGCTTGACCCTTGAGATGCTTATTTGCTTATTTCACATGCACAAAAACCTTGGATGGGGAAACAAATATAACTAGGTACATAGTTTTTTGTAATTACTGAATTAGAAATTGTCAACGTAGGTTTCTTCAGTTTTTAAGCTGGTCTGGCTGGCTATGTATGTATCATGTGCACAGTCCGCACCAATGGAGCTAGAGGGCTGAAAATCTAAACATTTACTCCTTATGTCTAGAAAAACCTTTTTTGTTTTTTAAAAATTACTCCCCAAAATAGGTTCTTAGTGGGGAGTTCAATTTACAATGTAAGGTTGTACTTGGCTGCATTCATGCTTGTTTTTTTTAAAATTCAGTCTTTTTAGTATCTAACAAAAGGTGAGAGGAGTAACTTATTCATTGATCACCCCCTTTTCCAAATTTAAATTGATCACACGCTGCATGCTGCCAAAAGATGTTGATCACATGACGGTTTCTGTTGAGAGACTAGCCAGACCTGTTTCTGTTTTTGACTGTGCAAAATGTTGTGCGCTGTATTACCAGTTGATGGCCAAATGTTCTTAACAATGTGTGAAGGATTTTGGGAAGTCATTTATATGTTCTAGATGCCCACCCTAAAGGTGAATTTCTTTTCAAGATTCCTATGGTAAGACTCAATGTAAACTTATTTTTCTGATTTCAAATAAGCTCAAAAACTAGAAAATATATACTTTTGACATTTTTTTGTGGGTAAAAAAACAACCTTTTGGGCAGGATTTTTTGCATTTTTTAACATTAAAATGTCTAAAAAGGTGAACTTTTTTAACATACTTTAGCAAAGAAATGTGACAAAATAGCATATGGTTTAAAAAGATTCAGTAGTTGTTTGACAGAATAAAAAAAATACTCAAATATCTGTTTTTCCCCCCTTTTTGTTACATTTTTTCAAAGTCATTAATGGACTTCCAATATTAGCAGATAGTCAGCTGATTGTGAAATTGGAGATTTAGACATAAATTCTTTTCTTTTTTTTTTTTAGCTGGATATTTATCTAGTTTCATTAAATATTAACAGTATATTTGAAAGTTGAATTTTATCAAATGTCCACCCTCCAGCCCACTGTGCATCTTGTATAAATTGCATTTTTCCCCTTTATTTTGGCTGTTGCTTAGAGAAGTAGTTTAAATGAGATATGCCCTTTTCAATTTGCTTGAAACTAAAATTATGATGTACAAAATCATTATTGCTAACATTGATAATTTATTCTGGTTATCATTTCACAACAATGTTCATTTCTGAAAGTCAATTTTCCTGCTGGTGCAAGAAAGGTTCTAAGTTAATTTTTGATTATTGAGTCTAAATATGTTTAGGAAAACCTTGTCATAAATCATCTCTTTCAAGTGTTGAGTACAACGCTCAACATTTAAAAGAGATGATTTATCTACTTCATTGTAGAAACTAATTCCTTTTTAATCATAATGGCAGGGCTCGAAATTAATGTTGTCCTGTCGTCCCAGGGACAGTAAAAATGTGTTCGGGACGAACAAATATCTTCTCCGGGATGGAAGTGGTGATTTTTTAAAAATTTTTAATTTTAATCACTTCCGCCCTGGAGACGTATGGGGAAGATATCTTCTTTTTTTTTTAAAATTTGGTGAGGATTGGGTTTTTTGGGACGGTAGTGAATAAAGTTAGTCTGGAGCCCTGCATAATGGACTACCTTAAACAAAAATTAATCTTAGGGCTTTTGGAATTTGTTTTTGTAACAACCTTTTAATATACCTTTTATTGAGGTGAATTATATTTTTTCTGATGTTGTCATTGTAGTTTTATCATCAGCCGTTGTAAGTCCACTGCTGGACAAAGGCCTCTCCCATCTCCTTCTATGACGACCTAGATTGTGCTAACCTCTGCCACGTCCTACCGGCAAACTTTTCTATCTCTTCCCTCCATCTTGTCTGGTCTTTTCCTACTGCGTTTATTGTCATCTCTTCTTGCTAGGGACCAGCCATCTCAATTTTTGCTGCTTTATTTGTATAATATCCTTCACTCTAGTCCTCCCTCTGATCCATTTTGATCTTTTTCTATCTTTTAGAGTATATACCTAGCATTGCTCTTTCCACGGCTCGCTGTGCTATTCTAAGTTGGTTTTCAGCTCGTTTTGTTAATTTTCATGTTTCACATCTGTAAGTCATGGCTGGTATTATGTAGTTTTATAGTTTCTAATTAATCTCTAATCAATAGAGTGCAAAGAGAAATACATTTCCAATAACATTACATGTGACCTTTTGAATAGGATACAACCCTTGAGTCACATGAATTGATGTTTAACTTGAGCTTTTGGAGATTTTAGGACTTTATTCGGCCATGTTTCGAAACGGGTGACTGTTACATTTTCGGTGATTTCAACCATTGGCTATTTCTGCCATGGAGGACCAATTGTGTAAAAATCTGTTTTTTGCTCTAGAAACTTGTTTCTTGTTTGCAAAGATTTTTTTTTTAATAATACACATAATAATACATAATTTTATTTTTTCTTCTGTTTTTCTTTTTATTAAAAAAAAAAATCTTTGAAAACAAGAAACCAGTTTCTAAAGAAAAAAGAAAATTTGAGCGATTGGTCTTTGTATCATTAAAATTATTAACGCGATTGGTCCTCCATGGCAGAAATAGCCAATTGATTGATTGAAAGCACTGAAAATGTAACAGTCACCTGTTTTGCAACATGGCCCTTTATTCCATAGAATAGTAATTTGCAGGTAGAAAATGCATTAATTTGTCTTCCTGTTTTCAGGCCAGAGCTGTTAGATTATTATAGTAACTAGTTAATACCCGTGAAAAAATTCATGGATATATTTGAATGTCTATGAAACGACTTTTTAAGGTAAAAAAATGGTGAATTTGTTTCAGTTGAAGAGTCAATAGTTTCAAATGGTGGGTGGGAGGTATTTTTATCAGCAAAATCTTTACCCCCAGTGTCTTGAAGAGTCTAGTGTTATGGACAGAAAAACAAAAAGGTCACACAGTATATTAACTTAGCATGAGTTGGTATCTGACCATCTATACTGGGAGATCCGATGAGGACCGAACCCATTAATTATGGCCAGCAAGAACAGCTTACTGATCCTTGCTGTAAGACGTGCGTCATGAACCATATTTTTTATGCTTACTTAACATAATTTAGTATCAGACCATCAATAGTGGGAGATCCGATGAGGATTGAACCCACTAAAAAAGGCCAGCAGGATTAACTTGCTGATCATTGCTATACAATGTGCATCTGGATCCATATTTTTTTTTCATATTACTTATTAACATAGAAGTTTTATATCATCAGTAGTGGGAAATCCAATGAGGATTGAACCCACTAATAACTGCCCGCAAGATTAGTTTGCTGATCATTGTGATACGATGTGTGTCCTGAACCATTTCTTTTACATGCATCCACGCATCTCGTAAATATGGTCCCAATTATGTAAGATATCAATTTTCTCAGCCGTATCATGTTAGATTGATATGAAACTTAGTCCAGATATTTAAGTGAACCCTCTTCCTCCTACTACTACCAAAACTACTAATGCTACTACTTCGTGTAGAATCTCTTTGAAATCTGAAATCATTTTTTATTGGGAAACTCAATTATGCATGGCTCCTCCTCCTCTTCTATTCCTCTGTTTGAAAGCCAGCCACTTCTCTACTCCCTCCTCTTTTTCTTTTCTCACAGAGTGAGGAAAGAATCGTGACTTTTCAGACTGTTTCAAGTTATATTGATTTGAAATCTAGGTCAGACCTTCAGGTCAATCCGGTGTACCATTCTTCTCTTCATTTGCTTAGGACTAAGTCGACGGCCAAAGACGTAATAATTTAAGGGCTCAGTTCTCCTCAAAAAATGAATGAAAAAACTTTTCACATTTGTTAAAAAATATCTAGGAAAATGTTTTGCATTTGTTCTTAATTAGTTTTATTTTTGTTCTTTGTCACTTATTGTTATAGTTGCTAATTACTGGGTATCACTAAGAAGTTTCTTGGTAAAACGTTTGTCACTAATTGTAGGTTGTTAGTAATTGAGGCAACCACATATGGATGTAAAGATGGTGGACGCATTGTTGAACTTATGGTTTTTTTTTTTCATATGATCTACTCATAAAGCTCAGTGGAAAAAATGTCAGATATATTTGGATTGAGATGTTTGAGGTTTTTTTTAGAAAAAAATACTGAATTTGTTTCCCGGGAAGAGTGCATAGTATGAAATGGTATTTTTTTTTTTTTTTTTCAGCAAAATTTTAATCCCCAGTTGATTATGGACAGCAAACCACAAGAAAATAATGTTCATTATTAGAGGTGCAACGATTCATCAGTATACCGCAATACTTTTCAGTTTGGCGATACATCAATACATAACATTTCCATAATGATTTTTTTAGTGTATTTAAAATTTTAAAAATGTATTTCTGAAGTTTTTTTTTTTGTTTTTTTTCGCTAGAAAGGACCAAATTTTTGTCTAAAAAAAGAAAACTAAATTTTTATAAGCGTAGCATTGATGGTTTCAAAGTCTTGTTTACTATTTTATGGCGAGACAACTTGGCAACACTATTCCTCTCTGACCCTCCAAAGTGGATACAATTTGGGAGAGGTAATGCTTGTGTTGACATTTTAAAAATGTTACGATAGTCTAGTAATCATCTATCAGTGCAGAAGGGTTGGGGAGGGAAAGGGAGTTATGTGGCCAATTATGCATTTTATAGACTAACATCTGTTGCTTTTGGCATCCGTACATTTGACTCTGATGGAATAATTAATAAACAAAAAAATACAGCGGGTTTTCAATTTTTATTAAATCATATATTTTCAAGTTTTGAAAATATTATTATTACATTAAAAACAACATTTCACGGTTACCATGCTTGTATCATCATAAAGTCCACAATTCCCCCAATATTAAAAAAGAACATTCTAAATAGATTAAATTCGCTTAAGAAAAGAAATTCATATAAATATTTTTTTTCATTTTTACATACCTTCAATCTAAACATATTAAACGAAAAAATAACTAAACAATGCAGTAATTCAATGTATATTGCAGTTTCTATTTTTCCAATCAGCTAATTAATTAGCCCTTATCGGGTGAATTTTGGCATTTGTTTAAATAAATCTAGTATCATGATAAATATTGTATTGTGAGTTACATATCGAGATACGTATTAGCTCTTATCAGGTTAATTTTGGTATTTATTTAAATAAATTTTGTATTGTGATAAATATTGCATCGTGAGTTACATATTGAGATACATATTGCATCGTGAGTTACATATTGTATTGTGAAAAAACGTATCATTGCAGCCGTATTCGTTAGAAATTATATTTGGAGAAGTAAGTATCAGAAGGATGAGTTCTTTCTGAGTGGACGTAACAATATTATGTGATTGAATTGTTTAGTGATGGAATCTTGAGTAAAGTAAGCTATTGGAATTGTATCAGAGTGAAATCTTTTCTTTATTTGGCAAATCACCAATCCCTGTTTATAATCCTATACAAATTTCATTTTAGCTTAACAAGTGGGCAGTCTGAATGTGCACAATATGTGCCAAAATCCCTAATCCTGAATGATTTCTATTTGTGATTTTTTAAAAAAAATTTTTTTTCAAATCAAAATTTTATGTATTCTTTACATATTTAAATTTTTAAATCTTTTTTCTTTTCTTTTTTTTTTTTTCCAGAAAACAAAGGAAAATTAAAAGATGACCTCGCAAAGCGCAAAGCTAAGAGACCAACTCGAGAAGTGTACCGGCCTGGTATATCTCGTCTCAGTCGACGCCCTGAAGATCGAGGGGATGACAGGTTTAAGAAATCAACATCAGGCACCGATGGACTTACCTCTGACGATGAGAGTTATCGTGGCAGCAAAGAGAGCAGCATGGAAAAAGAGATGGAAGGCTTCATGGGAAGCATGAATTCTTTGTATATACGAGGATCCAATTCCTTACCCCGTCGAGGAAGCCAGCCTCTTTACCCTGACCCTAGGAAAACCTCTACACTAACTTATAAAAAGCCAGAAATTCCAAGGTATATTCCCCGTGCAAAGTTGCTGGAACAAAGCTACAGATATGAGGACAAGAGTCCTGACATTGAACACAAAGATTTGCTCTCACCATCAGGGTTTAATAGGAAAGTTGACATAAAGTCAGACTTGAAGAAAATGGTGGTTACTGTAGTAAATGACCAAGCTGGTGCAGTCAGTGGTCAGTCACGAAGGAACCACCCACAGACTTTGAATTTGCAGTTCACAGAAAAGGCTGATCGTTACCATCGAGGTGAAGATGGATTTCGGTCACCGAAACATCGAGGCTCTATAGATTTTTCCAATGATGATTGCGACACCCCAACAAGTCCTGGCTCGAGAATGTACCGATATAAATTTGAAGGGATTAGAAAAGGTCCAGATATGTCCAGGGATGATGATTGTGATTCTGTATCCAGTCAAAATCAGCGACAATCTAAACGTCGTTCGTACACAAAGTCAAAGCATTACACATCACATTACCGGCGGCAACGGACGGGCAGCATAAGTAGTGAGTTTAGTGCGGCCAGTGATGCCAGTGTGGACGACACAAATGGAGGCCGTACGTATGACTGGGATGAAGAGGTAGAGCGAGAGATGTCGAAATCCGTGCATGAAGAATTGAGAGAGGAGACCCAAAAGCTGCAGCAGATGACGGAAAAGATGCAGAATATGGATTACTTGGAAACTGGTGGCCCTCCTAAGCCGAACATCCCTGCTAGCCACCGAACTAGAGCGGAAAGCTCTGGGAGCAATTACAGTGAACATGGAAGGAGTCGAAAACGTGACCGACGAAAAAGTTCAAAACCAAAAGTAGAAAGCAGAGATTCCAGCCTTCAAAGCAATCCACCTAAAGATCAAATGTCATCTCATGGTGGGGATGGTCCGCGCAGGGGTAAAGGCCGTGGACGTAGGCGAAGAAATAATCGAGAGTCCCCACAAAGCAGTGCTCTTGAAGATGATACTTGGAAGCCTGGAATTAGGGTCACCTTTGGAAAAAGTGATCGTCAGGTACAGATGAGATCAGGTGCTAGTAGTAACCAAAGTAATAGAGGTACGACTGGAAATGCGGAGAGTCCTAGTCAGGAGAAGTGCACGATGCCACGTGGTGGAGGAATTATCCACTTACCACAAAATGTCTCGACGGCACCAGAGAAGGACCAGCCCCAACACAGCCATCCAAACCAACACAGTGATCCAGTTCCTCCTCCTCTACCTCAGAAGAACTCTCAGCCTCGACCCCGGGATCAAGGCGGAGGCTCTAAGAAGATTCTGTTTGATCCCCGAAATCCTAATAAACCAATTGTCATAAAAAATTCAGCCTTGAAGTTCCATGACCCATATGAGAAGTCTCATGCAACTGAGAGCTATCCCAGGAATTTACCTCATTTTTACTCTGAATACGGATACAACTATCCCGATATGGTCCCATTCAGAGACTCATCTAATAGCTCCCATTCAGAATTGTATTATCCATGGTACCAACAACCCACTAAGGAGAGTGGACTGGCTTCAGATGAAAATTATGAACAAGATGGATATTATCATAAGTAAGTTAAGATTTATCTTTTTCTTATACTATAAAAGAACACTTTATTTTGTCAAGTCTTGGGGCTGATTTTTGCAACTATTGCCAATCAATGAAGTAGTGTTTCAAGATAATTTCTTGTACCTTTTATCATAAGAATCATTGTGTATTTATACTTTTCAGAGTTATGTCCTAAACCAGGCATAGGCAACCTTTTTGATCTAGCAGGCCACATAAGGCATTTCTCATCTTCACTTCAGAAATGTAAATTGTATTACAAAAAGTGTACTTAATTTCAATTTTAGACAAACATGAATTACAATTATTGTATTATTGATTTGTGAAGCCAAACAATAGTAATTTTACAATATAAATTATAAAATTGACTTTCTGAGAAAAGTTACATAAGATTTTAAATAAATGCCTAGATTGGCAGCTGGCCACAAAATTGCTGCTGCCGGCCAGATTTGGCCCACAGGCCTATGGTTGCCCATATGTGTCCTAAACCTTTGAATTCCCGGCCTATGTTAATTGAATTTAGAGTATTGAAATATTTTTTTAATTAATGAAAATTTAATAATAATTGAATCATATATTCATTAAAATCAAAAAGTAAATCATGTTATTGTCATTCATCTATTTATTATTCAAATCATGCTGGTACTCCTCATCATGGCTTGGCTTCATGAACAAAGATTTAGAAGGGTTCCACACCTTTTTGGAGGCCCTCGGGTGGCCAGCGAGACCTATGCAAGAGAGGCAGGCCTTTCCACAATGGTCACAAGGGAAGGTCTAGCAACCAGGGGAAGCTTCCGCCTTGTGCTGCTTTTTTTCTTCTGCTCTTACACATATAATATAGATAATGGTTGATTCCACTGGAGATGGAAGTCCTTTTTAAGGGGTCCTTGTATCTCTTCTGCGGCGGCCCCCACTTCTCCTCTGGCCAAAAACCAGTTCTCCATATAGGAGGGTGTGGGTAGCTGAAAGTCCTCCATTGTCGCCATGGGTCTTTTGCAGAATGGCCTCAATGTCTGTGGCCTTGGCTGACCTGATGATCTTGGTGTCTGTGATGAAATCACTCCAGTGCACACTGAGAACGGCATTGCTAGTGCTTGAGTAGGTGTAGGTGACGCTGGTATACAACCCAAGATTCAGCACCATATAGAAGGGTGGGCAACACTTTTTAAACTACTCTATTCAAGAAACTCATGTAATATAGAGGTAAAATGTACATAATAATCAGTATAAGCACCATTGAGATGTGTCAGCACACACTTTCAGTAAACACTTTTTCACTAGCTGGGTCTTGTTTTCAAGAAATGTTACCATATTGCAAAGTAGCTTAGTTTAAACTTCTGATGTAATATTTTTTTTTTTTTTTTAAGCTAGAAATATGGGTATTCGTACAGGTCTTTCTCTCTATTAAAAACCTGACATTCTCATATGATACAATATCATTAGACGACAAATAGAAAAGGTCAATGATTTAAGTCAAACTTAAATTATTTTTAAAAAAAGACCCAGATGAAATAAAGATCAGCATCACTAAGGTCTCCTAGTAAAGATCAGTACCACTCAATATAACCAGGTAAAGATTAGTACCACCCAATGAAACAAAGTTAAGATAGGTACCACCAGGGTGAGAATTAAAGGTAAGGATGAGCAAAAAATAGGTTTTACAATTTATTAAACTCCATGGGAATGTAAAGATTAGTATCCAATTGGACCAAGTAAAGATTAGTACCCCGCCCCCAAATGGACCAAGTAAAGATTAGTACCCCCCAAAACATTCATAGTTGTAAATGGATCTGTTGTCTATCATAATCATAATTGAAGAAACACGTGAGGTGATGCTATAGTAAAGTAAATAATTTAAGTACATATTTTTAATCACGGCTATGAAATATATATGGCTATGAATGTTCCATAATCCACTAATCTTTACTTGGTCCTAATCTTGGTATCCAGTGAGTTCATGGTAAACAATTCATAGCCATGTATATTTCATAGCAGGATAAAATTAATGGCTATGAATTGTTTACTATGAACTTACTGGATACCAAGATTAGTACCACCCAATTGGACCAAGTAAAGATTAGTGGATTATGGAACATTCATAGCCATATATATTTCATAGCTGGATAAATTCATGGCTATATCTCACAGATCTGGTGTTGCTAATATAACTATAATTGAAGAAACTGATGAAGTGATGTTATGTAGCATAGTAAAGTAAATAATTTAAGTAGTTTTAATCTTTATTTTTAAAACGTGTTTTTTTGAATCTCAGATTATTAACAAAAAAATTAGATTTAATTTTTGTTTTTTTTTTTTTTTTTTTTTTTTTTTTTTTTTTCAAATCAAATTTGAGAAAAAAAAGTAAACTTAGGAATATTTAATCTTTTCTTTAATTGGAACTTCTCTGCTGATGCTACAGTTGTTGGATTACCTCTGGTAAATACACTTTATTCAAAAGTTTTAACAGTAATAAGTTTTAAAAAATCTTTTTAAATAAAGTTGTGTAGTAATTGTCGTTGAAATGATGAATTCTAAAAACGGAAATTTAAAAAAATTAACACACATACTCTCACAGAGATTTCTCAAATTATAGTAAGGATTAGCGAAAAAGTGAAAATTAGAACATAAACTGCTAAGCTGAACAAAAATCCCTTGGTTAGATTAAAACATGACCAAACTTTTAGTAAATGGTGACAGTATAAATGTTTTTAATGGGTCTGATAATCTAAATGTATATTATTAAAGTTTTTTTTTTGCATCCATTCCAAAAATTAAAAAATAAACCACATGGTATCAAATTTTTAAAATTTTTTTTTTAGTTTAGTTATAAAAGTTGGTATGTTTTATTTTTCGAAACTGTATGAATACAAATAGCAGCAAAAATAATGATACTATTGAAGAAGAAAAAATAAGTTATGTTTATTTTTATTAGATTTGATATCTGCTTCTTAGTATTTTACTGTAACTGACCAATTGCCCTTTACAACAACAAACGTGATAATTTGGGACACTAAACTACTAAGATCACTAATTTATTGAAATTTCCTCTGAAGTGATGTTATGTAATGTAGCATAGTAAAGAAAATAATTTAAGTATTTTTAAAACGTTTTTTTTTTTAATCACACATTTTTAAAGCTTAACTTTATTTTTAGGTATCCAAAAAATAAATCAAGACAGTTTCAAAGTTGAAAATTTTGTTTTACTATCTGAACCATTTTATTCTATGTCTTCCATGAGCTGGAGTGACTTTTCTTTTTCTCCATTCACTTTGTGTATTCCATGACTGCCCCCAAATATTTCAATTAATTATCGTTTACTTTAACTGATTGAAGAGAATCGTTCTCAACAGATCATTCTGTGTTTTTTGTATAAAGGAATTACCATTTAATAACTTTAAATCATTTTAAGAAATGTCTTAGAAAATTGATAACTTCTTTTCTGATTCCAAAGAATAGCACAGTATCTCAAGTTAGCCATTCATTTTTGATGACGTAACTATTTCTATGGCATCAGTTGTGAACGTTGTCACTGTCAGACAGGAGAAGAACAACGTGTGATATTTCCCTCAAGTTCCCAGCTTTACCATAGCAACAATGCCCACTTAAATAGGAGCGATAGTAATGGTAACAGATATTCTCACGCAAACTTAATTATTTGTTTAATGTATTTCAAAAATGCTGGATGTAGTGTGACTACTATTTTCTTTCTCATTGATTCAGAATCATCAGTTTTCTTAGGGCATTTTTGCCAGCTCAGATTGAAGTTTATCTTTACCAGGTGTGCACACACACACACACTGCTTACAAGACTGTATCAATATTATGTATAGGAATATGTACTGTGTGTGTAAATATGTGCATAATTAGCCAATAATATAATAAATAACAGATTTAAAGAATGACCTGAATAAATCACAAAGTTAAGCATATGTAAAAGAGGTTTAGGAATATAGAAAGTAATTTGCTCAAATCAATTTATTCACCAACATTTGTTTAGGAATATAGAAAGTAATTTGCTCAAATCAATTTATTCACCAACATTTTTTTTTCTTATTGTTAATCAACAGACTTGATGCAAAATTGATCATATAGGTGCATAGGTTTCTCCCACTAACTGATAGTATAGTGTTCGTATAAAAACTTTCTGTGAGCGAAAAATGGTGTATAGTAAAGACGCTATTACGATTAATTAATATGGGAAAATCTTTTGAGCGTTCCCAGGATAAAATATGGTTATGATGGTATGTTAGGCTGAGTCGTGGGAGAAGGTACTGCATACTGGGATGTCGGAGATAGAGAAGAGGGTGCATGCTGCCTCTATAACGGATCATTGCAAAACAAATGCTGAAAGCTATTTTCGCTTTTTTTTACTTTTTTTATAAAAGCAAAAAAGTGATGTAAAGTGAACTTTTGAAAAACAGGTGATACCTTTACAATCTCTTTTCTGAAAATCAAAAGATTCCAAAAGATCTTTTTTTTTTTTTTTTTTTTTTTTTTTTGTTCATGGAAGCATATGTGGTTAATATGACCGGACACGTGGATCCCACATCATACAGATGTGTCCAGTGTCAGTACATTATATTTGAGGTCAACCTCAGGATGTTAGCCAGGAATTTGATTTTCCCACCGTTTTTATAAGATTGGGATGTTTTCTGGCGTCCGCAATTTTGTATTTTTTCAAAAAGACACTAAAAATGGCCAAAATGATCAAAACAGAGCTCAGCTTAATTGGGAAATTGGAATTAGGTTTCTATTGGGAATTAGCCGTTAAAAGGATAGTGAGAATGCTGGCTAACATTCTGAAAATGACCTACTCGTAATCTAAGATATAAATATGTATACACTATCACCTGAAGATCTGGAAAATTCCAAAATGCCTGGTTCCAAGGATTTCAGATAATTATGTACCTGCGCAAATAGCTTTTAGTTTGAAACTATAGTGAATTTATAATAGTGGTTTCTAAAAAATGAAACCAACAAGTCCAGATCAATTCTCACTTATAATGTCTGCTCTCTAGTCAGACAATTATTATCACTGTTCCCTCAAGTGAATGACCTCATTACAATTGCCTGGTACAGAGGGAATTTGGTATCCTTAGAAAACACTTTGCATTCATTAGAAGAACAACTGACTTTTGCAGTGAATGGACATCAAGGCATGATAAGCATGGTCCTTATACTTCTAAAAACATGAAAGAAAATGAGTTAGGCTTGACTTTTAACTTTTCTTGGTAAAATTTTGTATCAC
>VCCN01003404.1:11312800-11330913 GCA_006491835.1 Architeuthis dux
TATTAATTTAATATTTATTATCGTTTTTACTCGAGTACAATGCAACTTTGAATATAATGCGACTCTCTCTTTTTGTAGCTCAAAATCAGTAATATATTTTATCCTCCTTTCACTGCATATTTAAAAACAGAAAAAATACAAACACTAAAAAGACTAAAACTGACATGGTTCCTGCTTTTGCAGACTGTACAGTAACTTTTGGTGCAAATTTATCTAAAGATCCAAATTCTGTATATTTGTTGGTTTGTTACGAGTTCTATGCTAGTGTGTGTGTGTGTGTGTGTGTGTGTATATATATAGACAAAATGGGCTCGTACAAAGTTTAAACTGTTTCACTATCAGTAGATTTTCAAATGAGCACAGAAATCAATTTCTCTCTCATTATATATTAAATTAAACAATGAGCCCCTGTTTTGTCTTATATTTATATTTCTGCTCTACTTCCTTGTATTGATTACTTTTATAATAAAACAATTTGGAAAAAAAAAAGAATATTTTTATATATTTATTCCTTTTATTGATATATATATAAGTTTATGGAGTCCTCGTGACAAATTTGTTTCAAACTTCTTAGTGACTCTTCAGGTGGGCAATGATCTTAAAAATTATACGTGATCTTATATATGCCCTGTGTTTCCTACACCAATGTTCTTGATTTTCAAATATTGTGGTTAGTTTGTTTTTTTTCCAGCAGTTTTTAATACTATTAAATTTTAAATTTTATTATTAAGGATTTGCTAGGAGTGTGAATCTATAAAATATATGACTAATTTATATGTATGTGAAATATTATATTAAAATAAAAAATGTTGCTTAGTGTAATTTACGATTTTTATATATTAGTCATTAAAATTATCGTCTAGAGTGTTATCAAAATATTTTAATAAAAATTTCTGTTTGTGTCTGTTTTTGTTATAAACACAAACAAAAACATTAATGCGGTTAATTCTTTTCAAAATTTACCTCACTGTTCAAGGTCTTATTGAGATCTTTTTTTAACTGTTTTGATCTTTCAGATGTTATGATTAGACAATAAGGCACATTGTCTGCGTAGGAATTGTTAATTTACTGGACCAAACTAATTTCAATAATCTGATATTAGAATATTCTTGTCTAGTCGTGAATTGATAAAATCAATAATTTATGGAAAGTCAGTCTCTCAGCTCTTGTTGCTTTCATGCTATTTCTGTTCTGTGTCTCTGTGCCATATTTTCTAAATATTGCTAATTTGCATTATTTGTGAAAACTTAATTTGCAGTTGATATCATCTACATGTACTAAGTGTTTTTATTATATTTTATGATAATTATAAAGATAATTAATTGGGAACCCATGTCAGCCCGGCATCAGTGTTAGCGATTGCTAAAAGGGCAGCCTAGATCATATATAAATGAATAAAGAAATGAGCGCCATGCAGGGATCAAACCTGTGTCCACCTTGGAAGCAACTTATACGCGGTCCTGCTCTTTACCACTGAGCTAACGGCACTCTCGTGGCGCTCGTTTCTTTATTCATTTATACATTTAGCAATCGTCAGCCGGGCTGACATGGGTTCCCAATTAATTATTAATTAATTTAATAATTGTCATTATAATTATCATATTCTGTCAGATATAAAAATGTATCCATTCCGTAATTTCATTATATCTTATGAAGTAAATAACAGTAAAACAATACTTTATTAGGTAAAGCTTCTTGTTTGGTAAAGCTCACATTGAAATCTTTTGAGAGATTTTGTGGGTTGAAATTGTTTTTATTTTATAATTGTTGTGCAAGTCCATAATATAACAGTGTTTGTGTTTACAATGATATGCCATTTATTACAATCAGGGATCTTATCAAACGGTTATTATTATCAAAATCAGTCGGTCCCGAACACTTTATTTAAAATTTCCTATTAATTTTTTTATAATGTAAAGTTGTTTATAACAATGAATTTAATATCATAACAATGAATATAAATTGTTCCAATTTTGATATCCTTTGCTTAATGTTATCAGCTGGTTATTACCTAAAAGACAAGGCGAATAATTCAACTTTTTTTGTTCATGATTAGTTCACTAAATTGAAAGAAATTTGTCATTTTAAGACAAGAATGAAGGGGGATTTTTTTAAAATAGATGTTTAGTTTTGTCTGGCACAAGGCCACACAAGTAGGTTACTCGGTGAAGATTAAACTCGAGAGCAGTCGCCCACAAGAAAATATCTTCAATACTCATGATAAGTAGAACATTGCAAGTACTGTATATGCCAGACTATAAGATGGATGGTTTACAATCGTATTTGGAGGACTACTGCTTACTGCAGCTCATCCATATCGAGCCTTGGTAGATGAGCCCCTAGTCATAATACCAGCACATTTAATGCAGTGTTATATTTGCATAGTTTTTTCTTCTTTTAATTAAATGACCGTCTTATATATATCGACATATATGTTAGTTTAACAAACTTGAACTTTTCTCATTTTATATTCATGGTTTTATTATTAAATAAATTATTGCGCATAGACATACTGGAATATTCAAACTGCTTCGGAGTCTGTAAATCTATTTCAACCAATACAAAAGATTTTAATGGCGGAAAATGTTATCGGTGAATCTGACCTTAGCTTAAAATACTATCATTGTTGTAATGATTTTAAGGATATGCAAGTTTTTTTTGTTTTTTTTTTTCAAATGGCCACTATTCTTCTAATATTTGAATCCATGTACCCTTGCTTATTTTCTTAAAATTGGTAATATTTCAAAGTAGAATGAATAATCTATATAACAGTATGTTTTGAGTTGACAGAAGAATTTTTTCTATTTCTCATTATCTCTAACAATTTTTATCTTGTAATGGAGGTGATTTATATTTTAGTTTGATTTTCAATAATTTTTTATATTCAGATTTTGTTTTCCTATGTTGCAGAAGGATTACATTTTATAACATTTGTATAAAAAAATGAAGATACATGACATAAATAATTTTAAAGAAGTATAAAGGATTTTATATGAAGGTCTTGTTCAATAATTTTTAAAGATTTTTTGATTCTAATTTGTTTTTTCTCCAAGATGAAAAATTACATTCAAATATAAAATAAAATGCATCTGAGAAATTTATTATAAAAACATCTCTAGCACTTAGCATTTTAAAGTTATTTTGACAGAAAATAGATTGATTTTTGTCTAGATACTTATTTATTAAACTTTTGTACTTTCTTCTTCTTAAATTATCTTGCAGTGTACTTTGTCATATAATAAACTGCAAATTTCAATTAGCAGTTTTTATTTAGGTGCCCACAAGAGTGATCATTTTGGAAAGGCTTGAATATATTTTCTATCTTTTTAAACTCTGTAGGTTTTATTATCATTTAACTTACTGCGGGGGTTACTTTTTCACACAAAATATTGATTTTCATTGTTTTATTTCCATTATTTTTCATCTTTTCCTAATCAAGATTTTTCTCTTATATCTTGATATTTTCAAAAGGTTATTTTTAAAAAAATATTACTTTTTATAGAATTTGAACACTACCAAAGAATGTTCTTGATTTCTTTCATGTTATTCCATCTCTCAAGTTGCTTTGTTTTCTCATTGTGACCAATCCCCATAAGTTTGACTTGCTTTATCATATCCGTGTGATCCACTTTAAGGCCATGCCTTTACTCAATTTTTAAATAGATGAAAACATTTATAACCTTAGAATTATTGCCTTATTTTTTACTATAAAAAGAATTAAGATCGATTTTGATTGAAGAGTTTGTAAAGTTTTCAGAAATAACAGGATAAAAGGTAAAAATAAAATATATGCTAAACAATTTTTCACTAAGTCCCCCTCAATATTGATTCTATCCCCCTCACACACGGGCCCTGTCGGCTGGTGCCTAGAATATGCTGAGTGCATCCCCTGCAGAAGCATAAGACCCCCCCCCCAAATAGGGGACACCTGTTTTTTCATCAAAGTCGCAAGACTCTAATTAAAAAAAAAAAAAAAAAAAAAAAAAAATAACCTTTCATCAAAGTTGCAAAACTCAATTTAAAAAAAAAAAAATTTTAAACTGATTTCGGCATTAAATGACCAATCAAGGGTTGATATGCCGCCAAAAGGAATGAATCAATCATTCCCCCCCCCACACACACACACATACACCAACAGAAGCAACATTAAAAATCCTTTCTCCTTTGTGGAAGTTTCATTTTTGTTGTTTCACTATCAAGCAACAAAAAGTTATATGTAAATGCTTTTTGCAACTTTTGCTTGTATATTTATGCTAATACATTTGACATGTAATGCTTTGAAAATAGTGCTTGATGTTGCCATTTCAATACTAGTCTTTAGTATACACACCTGTTTTTCATGATACTTTGGCATTGACTCATTTGGCATGTTTCCTGCTTTTGTAAACAATACAAATAGTCTTTCATATTTTTAAAAATAAATATAGAACTGAAAATTGTGCAATCTTCTTGGTTACCTGACATTTTTCTTTTTACCCTAAGGTTTTTCTTTTCTGTAAACTCTTTGTGGAGCATAGAGGCACGACCACACTGGATAATGTTGCTGCTGTTTCAGTAGCAAGTAGGTTTTTACGGAGTGAAATTGCTAGCGCCACACTTAGCTCTCCTCCTTTACCCATGCTTGGGACCGGCAGGATGGCCTTTGCTATTTACCCATAGATGGGGGAGAAGTGGAATCATGCCTTTCTCAAGGGCATTAGTGCTAGGTGAATGCAAGCAACCTCAGACGAAACTCAAACTCTGTTCACTAATTCTGTTTTCAGTGCTGGTAATCATTATACCACTCACACCTCCAAAGTTTGAGGAGTATAAGATGACTCCTCGAATACCACTTTCAAGATAGGTAATCCTTGCTTACACACGCACTCTCTTACAAAAACTGATATTATTCTGCTGAAAGTCTTTATATATAAAGAGAAAAAAATTTTACTCAAAAATATTGTGCAAAGATATCTCATTTTAAGAATGTAATTATTCACTAATTATGTATATTTCTTTTTATTATTTAAAATGGGATAAGCTCTAGAATTATTTAATAAACATGTTTTAGATACGTAATTTTTTATCTCAATTTTACTTAAGTTATTTCATTGTTAATCAACCTGCTTACCAAAAATGGTGTTACAAAGAAATACAACCACAGAAAGAAACATGGGGCATTTAACAAAATTTAATCTTGCCTCTATGAAATTTCTAGTTTTGCTGTGTACATTTCAAGTTGGTTCTAACTTGGCCCTTTGATTCAGGTATGGTCGAAGATGTCTGACTGATTTCCTAAACTTGAAGAAATATCAATGTGAGACTATGCCCCGCGAGTAGTAAGTATGACAATGGTGTCTGTGGATTCTCCCCCTCTTCCCTTGGAGATACTCTTCTCAGATACCATGTTACTAACAGAATGGGTTTATTGTTTGAGTACTAATAAAGTGTTACAATTTATACAGTCTTACATTAAGAATTATTTTTTACTAAATTTTTAATTTTTTACTTTATACGTTTCAAGGAATTTTTTATTCAAAATTAAACATTTTTGTAAATAATTTTGTTTTTATTATTTTTGGTTTTAACGTTTTTTTCTTATTCCTAACAATAAAATCTAACTTTACTGATTTTATTGATTAAGGCCATATAACTAAAGTATTTGAAAAAGAGATGAAACACCTTGTCATGTTTGATTCAAGGTTCACTTTTTATAGATACTCTAGATTTAAGTTTTTGTTGTCATTATGCCAATTTTAACTTACAAAAATTGTCATTACTATTTTAAAATATTTAGATGATGCTTTATAAATTTGGGAGATTCTTTGAACCAGTGTTTTCATGATTTTTATTCCATTTCGATTAGAATGCTTGCTTTTATCCCCTTATCATCATCATTATACTTTTCTAACTCCTATCCCACAGTGGCAGTGCCTGACCATGCCGGACCTATGTGGCACACTAGCTCTTTGCTCTACCTTGTCCCTGAACTCTATGTTGACATCATGGTTTTTGACTTAGCCTGCAGGTTGGCAAGGGGTTTCTGTTGGGACCCTCCTTTAGCTGTGTTCCTGGTTTTGAATTCAGAGTTGCCCTTCACTTAGACCGGTTGTCTCCCAACAGAGCCCAGTCTGCCCTGTTATTTTATTCATAGGGAGAGGAGATGGATTCATGCCTTTCCCAAGAGCATTAGTGCAAAGTGAACATAAACAGCCTTGGCTCACTAATTCCATTATCCACGCTGTTAACCATTACCCCACTCGCACCTTCAGAAAAATCAAGCAAGTTTTTTCCCTTTACATACAATACAATACAATGCGAGTCACTATATATATTGACTGGAATGTAAATTCTTGCTTATATTGATAATAGGGGTAAAAAATCTTCGCTTGCATTTAAGTTGAGATGAACTATACAATTTTGGTCTAGCAGTGAATTTGAGTTTTCAGAAGTATCTGCATCTGCATATGTATATATTTGTTCCACTGTACTCAATAAGCAGTTGTTTGGTCACATTCTAAGGCATCTGTGCAATCCTTCCATTAAAATTCAAAATAGTTGTTCTATTGAGATATTTGTTAATTGTATCCAAATAAGGTTTGAATGAATTTAAATGTGATTTAATTCTCTTTAATGAAATACAGTTTAATTTATTGATATCAATTTGAAAAACAAATTTTTCTAAATTGTATTTGTTAACCTCAATGAATTTATTGAAGGGAATTTCATTGAAATCCAAAGTAATCTTTTATAAAATAAATTAAATTCAAACGATGCTGTCATGGCTCTGATTTTGCAGATTCCAATTCTAGAATGCATGCGTGTGTGTGTTTATATGCATCCATCAATGTTTTTTTTTCCTCCTAATAACTCTTTTCTAAATTTTAATTGCAAGAGATGCAATCCCCTTTTGGGAAAAGTAACAAAACAAATTAGTATATATTTTAGAACCTTTCTAATTTCCTAAAAGACACTTTCAAAAGTTATGTTTTTATTCAAAAAGGGATATTATCAGGAGTTATATAATTGTCCAATGTGTAGTGATTGGAATCAGCTAAGTATTTGACCTTCAGGGTCTTTTGATACAGTTTCACATTTTAATATTGAACTCGATTATTGATTTGTGAAAATTATCTGCATAAACATATTTTGAAGGTTTTAGCATCAAGTTTGTTAAAATTTTATAATATAGGTTCAAGCCTTAATAGCGGGCTGGTGGACTTTTAAACATGATACAAGGCTGGTTTTTAATGAGATTTGTTCATATATTAAATTTCTCTTCACACACAAGTGTTAAGAAGTGTTAGTTAAAAAAAAGAGAGAGGCTTAAAAAGTTAAATTTGCCTCATATTGTACATATATTTCAGTGGAAGAGTAATGAACTGTTGGCCACAAGGTCTATTATTCATTGTCCAATCTCCTGTTAGTTAAAGTTTATTTTAATTTAGATATCATCATTTAGATGTATGTTAAACTAGACCTAATTACAAGATATTTTCAGTTGCCAATTTTCTGAAATCTTTTTGTTTATGGGGGCAAAACCCCCTCTGAAGACGTGATCATATATGGTGCCTCACCCAAAAAGTGATCATAAATGGAAAATATAAAAAATTAAAGTAGAAAAAAAAACATAGAATTAAAGAATAACATTCAATATAATGAATAGATACAAAGAATTGATATTGACCAAAAAATAACATCTCCGGGTTGATTTAAAAATGCTATTGTGCGGGCCAAAAACAGGCTAATTTAATGGGGTGTGGTATGCCTCAAAACAGTTTCTGGCTTTGTTCAAGCACAAGTGTACTTTGCAAAGCTTGCAGACCACATTGGTGCAGATTATGTTGTCTGTGTGGCTACAATATTTGCATGTGGCTGACGGGTCCTCAGGTGATCATATATAGTCACTTGCCCCATAAAGGTTTAAAGGAGAAACATTTTAAACCAACGTCATTGTCAGAGGAAGTAATTGTGCATGGATCCTTACCAGTAAAATATTGGAAATGCTGACCCCCAATCTTAGAAAGCTTTTGAACTGAAGATATATTGGTTTGCTACGCGACTTCGGCTTATCTGATGCCATCGCCAAAAATCTCTGCTACATGCCCCGATGCAGATGATAACAGAGGACCGTTAAAGTCATAAAACTCTGACATTCCTAAACGAGTTGTAAATTATAATGTCTCATTGTCACCAACGGACAATGTTAAATGAGAAAAAGAACTAATTTAATTACATTCTTCACATATCAAAACCCTCGTTAACTGTATAAAGTAAAACGTATCTTATCCTAAAACTAGCCTGACTTGTAAATTTCCCCTCCCCAAAACTCAGTAAATAAACTAGTCCTCTAAAGAAAACCCCGTAGAGCTTATTTCCTGAACCTGGGTAGGGCCAAAAGTGTTTAACCCTTGATAAATTTATTTTCTTCTTTAATCAGAAAAGTATCGGATCAAAAAATATTTAAAAAACGAACCCTAGCAGACCCCATCTGGATTAAATCTTAATGAATCAAACTGTCATATCCATGAGTGGCAACTTAAAGGTGTCAAGTTTTGTCGGTCACTTAAACTTGACACCTGAAGAAGGCCGGAGGGTACATCGGCCGAAACGTTGTGGAAATGACAACCAAGATGAGGATCTCAGTCCGAACAATAGTATCAATAATACTAACACCTCATCTCAGAAATACCGAACTCAGTTAAGAATAATATAATCTACACATTTCATGTGTATTTACGTATGTAGTTTAATTTAATAGTTGAACCATTTTAGATAAATATTAAGAAACCTCCTACAAAAAAAAGTGTATTTTGTTTATCCTCTGCTTTGTCCATACCGTAACTGTATCTATATAAATTAAGATATTGTATAACCTTGTATGAACCGAGCTGTAAATAAATGAAGTTGGAGTTTTAATTATGGGATGTAAATTTTATAAGAAATCCCAGCATTGAAATATAATCTTAGAAAAAATAAACCATACTTTAGCTGAAACCTGAGAATGATGTTTATAATTCTAACCACTTGAGTTATTTACCTCTCTCATTATAGAAATGTAACGATGTTTAATATTAAAGAAAAAATCCCACCCAGAAAAAATGAAACCTGAAATCAATGAAAGAAACCAATATTATATGACAGAGGTAAATAAAAGTGTAACGAGCTATAACAAAACAGGAAGGGAATTGGTACTATAACAATGACTGATACCGGAAAAGTGCCCATCAGGAAATCTGCCCATCACGAATTTATCAAGGGAGTAAAAGTGCCCATCAAAACATAATTTTCCCATCATATAGTTTCTGAAATTTGTTTCAGCAAGTTGTATTTTATTATTATTATTTCTTATTATTCTATTATTACTACTGTTATGGATTCTATCTTATAGAAAGAAAATGAATTTGAAGTATTAGAATTTTGATTTTTTTTTTTTTTTTTTTTTTTTTTTTTTTTTAACTTCAGGAGTAGCTTTCAAAAACTGTAAAATTCTTATGGCCAATGTGTAAAAAAAAAAACGAAAGAAAAACAAATTTTATTAATTAAAAATGAAAAGAAATAAGAGAATTCATGAAAGAAAAAAACGAAGTAAGTTTTGGCAAAAGTTTATGATAAAACCTTATAAAGTTTTCCCGGAAACTATATAATGGGAAAATTATGTTTTGATGGGCACTTTTCCTCCCTTGATAAATTCATGATGTGCAGATTTCCTGATGGGCACTTTTCACGATAACAACAACAACATAGGGTAGGTATTTGTGCATTGATCTGCTCCAAAATTAAATCAATTCTTTCGTAGCCTATTGTCCAGCCTTCCCGAAAATCTGATAGAAATTCATTGATAACTTTTGGAGATATCTTGCTGACAGTAAAAAAAAATATGGCAATATTAAGTGGGTTTGGACATATAACTACGATGTAGTGGAGGTAATTGTGCATGGATCCGCTCCAAAATTTAATCGGTTCTTCCTTTGCCTATTGTCCATGAAATTCATTGAAAACTTTTGGCGATATGGACAGTCATGAGAGTATAACAGACGAACCAACAACATATACCTCTTTTCAACTTCATTGACAGAGGTTAACTAAAGCAGGAGATGGTGGGCTATTTAGATAGGGCGACATCAACCTGGTTAAATGCTACATTGTATTTGTGCCAAGTGTTCAAACGGGCTGCTTTATGCAGAATCGGCCATAAGCAAGTGAATTTACTTGAACATCTGAGAGAAATAGTAGTAGTAAACATAACCAGATTAGAAAATGCCCAAGGTCACACAACCACACTGTTGTCAGGTTATTAAAGATGCTCTGGGGAATAACGAAGACGTGGTCTTATTGTTACTGTTGTCGTCATTGTCTTCAAACCAACTCTACAATGTATTTATAGGCTGCAGCCTTTTAAGAGATATTTCTGCTAGATTCATGGTTATTGTCTGGCAAGCTGCCTTTGTTCATGGTTGCTTGTATTGCTATGCATGAGTTGTCTCTTTCAAGGCTAGTTTTTCCCATATGCAGAAATAGCACTTGTTGATCACCTAAAAATCGGTTTTCTATCACACAAGAGAATATCGCAGAGATGGTGTATGTGTATGTATGCAGATACACATGTACACACAAATAATAAATGGTTTCAGGTTTCCAAGTTTGATAACAATTCTTTCTAGGAGTTTAAGCTTGTGAATGAATTATTGTGAATGTTTGTACAACACTATCTTTACTCTTTCAAAAATCTCCCAAAACTGAACAACTGTTCAAAATTAATCAAATTTTCAAAAGAAAAAATGATACCTCAAAATCTTTCTGGACCTTCAAAAATGATATGATTTGGAAAATCAGAGGGAGGGGAAAATTAATAAATAAACTTAAGAGATTAAAAGACACAAAAACACAATTTTAAAAAAAGAAAAAAAAAGATACCCAGAAATACCTGTTTCAGCGTGAAATGACCTATAAAGATTGAAGCACAGTTAAACAAAATCTTATTTACTTACTCTTTCAAAAGCTTAACTATTAACTAAAACAAAGTTAATAGATCTGGCGATGGGTCATAGTAATTTTGAAATTGAAAACCAGAATTCAAAACTGTTATCTCATTTCCATTTTCTGATATCTTATTTCATTTATTTCACTTTCACTAATTAATATGCTAATTAAGGTTTTGTTAATGTCACAGAAATGAAGTTTGGCATCATATGATACCAGGTATGGCTATTAAATAATGAGATTGTGTATGTAAGTCGAACCACAGCATGCATGCGTGAACCATGTCATATGCATTGATCAATGGGCAAGCATAAACAACTCCAGGAAGTTTCAATCCGCTGGTGTCTTCCATTCACTGTTACATCGTTTGAAATAGACATGTTTTTCTGACATGTAAAAAAGGTCAGCTTCAAAAGTCAACATGACATGCATTCTTCCAGTAAACTTCAGTTAGCATATGAAAAGATTCGTTAGCCGTTTTGTTCAATTTTACCAAAAACTTTGAATTGATATGTTGCTCGAACATTTTTGAACTGACCATTTTTAAGACACATCAAAAAAACCTGTCTACTTCAAGCAATGTGTAACAGCAAACTGAAGACGCAAGCAGATTGAAACTTTCAGAAGGTGTTTATGTTTGTCCATTGGTCAATGTATACCACATGGCTGCTGTGGTTTGACTTACATAAGCCTAGTCTTGTCATTTGATAGCCACACCTCCGTACACATATGCAAAGAAAAATTATTTAGGATTGCTAGGATTATTGATATATTTTTCTGTTGTTACTCTGCGTTAGTCAGTATGGGAGGGACTGAAATCTTTTCTTGCCTGGCATTAGATTGGAGTTTTGGCGTGGTCACCTTTCCTAAGGCATTTGTACAAAATAATAGCACTAATAATCGTTAACCATTTTCTTTAATATCCTACTTATACTTTTCCACACCCTGTATTTTTTATAAATGGAATAATAAACTGATTTATTTTATGGTTATATGGGATTAAGTAATATCCCAGCTACATTATTCATTTATATGGTCAGTGCATAAACATTAGGAAAATAAAGTTTTGGCAAAATATAATTAAATGGTTAGTCAATGATATTATTAGAATAAGAGTCTTAGCTTTTATTCATCTCATGGTTAAAAAAAAAAATTTAAAACCCATTCAGCTGTTGACAGTTGAAGTGTTAAAATTTCATTTTTTTCACAACAAAATATTAAAAACTGTCAACACAGGTTTCTTCAGTTTTTAAGCTGGTCTGGCTGGCTATTATGTATCACACATACAGGCCACACCAATGGAGCTAGAGAGCTGAAAATTTTTCTTATGTCTAGATTTTTTTTTTTTTTTTTTTTTTTTTTTTTTTTTTAAATTTCCACCCTAAATAGGTTTTTAGCAGGGGGGTTCAATTTGCAATGTAAGTTTATGCTAAATTGATACCTTAATTTGTGCCCGGCAGCATTTAGTAACTAATTCATTGATCACCAATTCTTTAATTCATCACCTCCAACAGGGCATGGCACTTTCTATTGAGTGACTCACCAGACCTCATTACATACTCATCCAGCTTATGAAACCATTTCTTATTTTTCAGCAATCTTTGCAACTTGAAATAGAATAAAAAAATTTAATTTGCAAGAAATTAGGGGCTCATCAATTTTAAGTGATTTTTATAGATATAATAGCCTTACTTACTAGTGAATCTAAGTCATTGATTATGTTTATTTTTGAATACCAAAACTAATGTTTCATGGAATTACTAAAGCATATTAATGTTTTTAATTAAATGTAATAAAGTTGACATGCAAATAATTCAAACAAGGTTTGTCACTTTGTTTTTAAGTCACTCTGAGGAAGATAGGACATCTATTAGGATATTAATCTGATCATTTGTGCATTCATGGAAAGAGTTGTAGAGTATGAAATTGAAGTTCATAAGTTCTCTCTAGACAAAGCTATTTGAGCACATCAAAAATTATAGAGTAAAAAAGAATTATTATTATACTACTATTCTGCTTGTTTATGGCCCTTATGTTTTCTGATTATTATTCATTCTCTTCCTATCTTTCATCCTTTCTCTTCAGAATAGCAGTCACTTAATGTAAAAATACGAGCTTTGTGCTTATCACAAGATGATAAACTTTAGAGAGGATGTTAAACCACTGTGTTGTTTTAATTGTAAAGTGGAGCTCCTCGTTTGAGGAAAAAGGATTATTAAAAACATGCCATAATCTAGCTACTTGTTAGATGCATTCACACATCTCTATAAGACACTTTTCAGTCAGTCCCTAATACGTTAAATATCAATTTTCTCAGCCGTATCCTGTTGGAATGATATGAAACTTGGTCCAGAACTTCGGATGAACCATCTTCATCTTCCTACTACTACTATCACAGATGGTGGACGCATCGTTAAACTTGGTTCTTGCAGGACTCCAGACTTTTTTCACTACCGTCCTGGAACTGTCCTGAAAAGTTTTTTTAACCGTCCTGAAGGAAATGTAAACAGTCCAAAAATGTTGTTTCTTTACTTTATTATCATCTGTAGTTGTTAGTAGCATAATAAAAACACCATTAAAATGTTGAGGAAATAAATACTTGTCAAACTCCAGTCCAAACCTGGAGTTGACTTTGTTTTTCTACTGTAACAAAAACAAGAAGAACAATCCTCACCAAATTTTTTAAAAAAAGAAAAGTTCCTCACCAAATCTTTTTAAAAAAGAAAAGATATCTTCCCTGGACACCTTTACATTTAAAAATCACTTTCATCCTGGAGAAGATATTTGTTCATCCCGAACACATTTTTACCGTCCCGAGGACGACTGAAAAATACGCCATTTACTTTTACCTTAAATGATGTTCCTTATATTATTGATTTATTTGCTGAACATCTTTTCTTCTAGATATATTTGCATACAATACATTATAAATGCATTTTCTTTTTCTTTTGCAGTGGTCAGGAGCCAGATTTTCCTGTAGCAAACCGATCACGGTCTAACTGCCGAACAATGGCTGAGCGCATTTACCACGATTGTGTTCCTTTGGATGGACAACTAAGTAATATGCTCTCGAGGGGACTTCAAGAAGAATCTAAGAACAAACTCAGTCAACTCAGGTACATTGTTTTGTTTTTTTTATTTGTTTCATTTAAATTCAACTCCTAAACACTGCAGTTTAATACCACAAAACTTTATCTGCATATAGTTTTGTAGCAGGGTTTGCAAATTAACATCACCAATACTGGTAAATTACTGATGGAGATTTTCAATACCAGTTTTCACCGGTTTTTAGTTGTATTTTTTCTTTAGTGGAAGGCACTGACAGGACCTTTGTATGAATGCTGATTTCCATTACGTATACTCTTTTTACATATCTCTTGTCGCCACGGTTGCCAGATTAGTTTTCTCAAAATCTGACAAGAGTGTTCCAAAAATCGGACAAATACGGTGAACACTGCTGCAAATCTGTCAAATTTGGATGGAAAATTTGATGGCTAAAAGTAGCTAGATTATTATCACATGAAAATAAATAGCTAGAAGTGGCTAGAACAGATATCCGATATCTAAAAATAATTTCTTATAAACGCAACAAAAAAATATCTAAATTTAGATATAAATATCAAAGTTGGCAACGCTGAGTGGGGCCTTAAATCAGACAATAGAGGGCAAAATTGTCAAATTCTTAAAATGTTTAATCGGACATATCTGGCAACCTTGCTTGTTGCCCACTTGGTAACACATTATTGACTATCCTCCTTTTCTTACATGGATTCACACAAAACCCCATGAAATGAGTGGGTACATGGCATGCAATGAAAAAAAAAATAGATAGATTAAAAAAAAGGTGCACAGGAATAATAAAAAAATAATATTAAGACTTACGTTTAATAGAAAAAATACACATCATCACATATTCAGCTATTGCTTTTGAGACCTATTTTTCACTTTGCACTTGAGAAGTATGATCTTAAAAAAACACAAAGCATCTAAAGTTTTGGTTGACAATGGATCTTTGAAACAAATTATCCCGCAGACGAAAATGCCCTTTCAGATTCAACACGTTGCTCTTATTGTTGATACATTTGGGTAAAGTTGTACCAAATGTTCAGTCTGCTTCCTTGTTGCTTCATACAGTTTCAATTCCTTGGCTAAATCTCTCTTTCTAACGACTGATTTTTAAAAAAGATACAATATGAAATAAAAGAAAATGAGCTTTTAATCCTTAAACTGGAAAAGGGTATATTTTTATTTATTTTTTTATTTTATTTTTTTTTAAACAAAAATTTACAAAAATCTATCAAATATAACACAGAAAAGCAAATGATATTCTATATAGATTTCATAAAATTAAATGGGGGTGGGGTTGGTGTATACGCAGGCCTGCACACACCCTCAGGCAAACCATGTAGCTCTTCCTAAAACATTTAAAAATTAATTTTTTTTTCAAAACTGAGGATTCATGTGCACACTTTTGGCCTTAGTAAAAAAGATTCAGTTTCCTATGGCAAATAAAAGGGTCCAGTTTAGCATTATATCTATATTGTAAATAGATCCACCCTCCACCCACCTCTCTAAAACCGTTTTTTTTTTTTTAAATTCTTCTCAAAACCGACAGATTTTCAGAAGGTTGGAAGGTCTAATAGATTGAATGCACATAAAAAAAATTTTCTTCGTCAGAATTTGAACTGAGTCCACCGATTCCATTTTCTGTGCTTTTAACTGCTTGGCCATTGATACTTCTTTTTTTTTTTTGTTTTTTTCTTTTAAGGAATAAATAAATCTTTAAATAGAAGCTTAAAATTGGGACAGAAAAAGTAGTTTTGACTCTAAATTGACCTGTGGGGACCTCGGATATCAGTGTCGCCTATCCTATGTTCATCCTGGGGTCAAGTTACCCATATAGATACATTTTTAGCCCCAAAGGTGCAGACGTTTGGGCAGCTATAAGACTTATACACAAGCAAGCGAACAAACATTCACTGTCTTTATAATCATAGATATATATATATAGATAGATGGGCAGGAAATGCTAGGACCTCTACTTTCTGCTTATGCTTACTTGCTCTCATTCCTCTTTAGAGTCCCAAAGCAATTATATATTTTATGTGTCTCTTTCTACTTGCTTCCTGTCATCTTTTTGGGCCAGCTGCTGAAGTTAACTGCTGTATTTTCTTTTTAACCCCTTTTAAGACTCCTGGGACATATATATCCTGAGGTTTCTATGATTGCTGGGATATATATGTTCTGTAGATCTCTTTTATTTGCTTTAAGATCTACTATCCACAAAAAGGCATAAATATATTCCTGTTTTGCTTGCCAGTCCACAAAAAAGCCACAAAAGAATTGTTTGTTCATAATATATTAGGTACATTCTCTTACAAATCATTAAAAAAGTTAAGTTTGGAACCACACCCCCTCACATTTTAATGAGAAATTGGCATGCCAAGTGAGTTTTTGCTCAAACCGCCAAAAATGAAATCCGTTTTTCAAAATTCCAATTAGGGGAGGGGCTATGATCCTCTCAAATTCCGTCATTTTGGTGAACTACACTATATTTGAAATGGTTCTTCGGACGGTTGAACTCCTTCTTGTTATTTGTGTTGTAAACACATTTCGGCCGATCCATTCTTTAGCCTTCTTCAGATGTAAAATCCGAGTGTGATGGGTTAAACAGAAATTATGCTTAAAGGGGGTAGCCCCTTTCAATATTAATGACCCTTCTCAAAACTATAGAAAATATCTACACTATGTTTACAAGTTCATAATTCTGATCCTCATTAAGCTAGAACCCTGTGGTTTGCACCATTGGATAAAGAATACTCAACACAGCAATAGTACCCCAATGCAGTTTGTCCTAGGATGTCCCTAAAAAAGGTACCCTATATCATATGTAACTATTATAGTTTTGTGTTTTTTCTCTCTTTATGAGTGAATAAGCACGCTGAACTTTACCCATTTTTACAAGTTTTCTAATTTTCACCCCAAAAATGTAATTAAAGGGCTATAATCCTTCAACTTAAATAAGTTTTCCTTTATTTTGTTCAAAATATATCTAGAATTCATAATACAAAAGGGATTGTTCACCCCAAAGGCCACCACATTAATGTGTACTAATATTCTTGTTATAGTTATAGGGTATAAACTAGGCTAACGTTTCATTCACTCCTCTGTCTAATATGGAGCAAAAAATAAAACTCTTTGATAAACCTTGATCTTTAAGAATGCAGTTTTTTTAATACAATCAAACAATGGAAATTCTTTATTGACACAGAATGAAATTTAAGAAGATTGCGTATTAAAAGAATTCATCTAGTTCGACAAATTTAAGAGTAGCTACATCTAGACTTATTCATGATGCTATGATACCTACAGTCAATGTTTCAAGGCTAGCATTAACAACTTCTGTGTCAACATAGATTGGTCCATCTTCAAATCCTTGATTGTTATCATTGCTAGAGATTGTACTTGAACTGCTTGAATAATCTTTAAATTGCATTTTTGAGGCCTCAGATACTATCAATTTCGTATAACAATTTGTGCAAATATATTTACTTTTATAGTCCAAAGTATGCTGAATATCAGCTCTAGCTTTTCAGGAAGTATCCTTGTAATAATCCTTTTATGTACTAGAAATGGATATCAGCATACTTTTTTTAGTTCTTAGTACGCATCTTAATTAAAGATCTGAAAATACATAAACATGTTATTAAAGGTATACTGAATACATAATTGGCAATAAAGATAGAAAGTATAAGGTATAGTGGGTACATATCATACATGCAAAACTCTCATATAGGTAGGTTATATACAGTAATGATGTAACAAGGATACTTATATTCAGAGGTGGGGGGGGGGTAGCTCTGGAGGTGCAATTTGACCTACCGTTTAAACCTTTTAATTTTGTGAGGGGGGCAAATTTAATAATGTGTAGGGGGTCGCAGTCGGACCTAGCCACTTTTATTATGATTTTGCAAAAGAAAAAAAACTTTCTTATTAGGTATTAGGTTGATATAACCCTTTTAATTACATTCTTGGTTGGGGGGGAATTAGGACAACTTGTAAAAGTGGGTAATGTTCAGCCTGCTTATACACCCATAAAGGGCAAAAAACATAAAACTATAATAGTTACGTATGATAGAGGGTACCCCTGG
>VCCN01003404.1:11348560-11385151 GCA_006491835.1 Architeuthis dux
CATTAATACACAACCTAATTTTATGCTTTCAATAATAATTATCATCTTTTGATAAATGAGTTATAGATGTTTTCATACAGCAGTACAAACTATATAGACAAATTCCAGGACTCACCCCAAATTTAATTCCTTACCCTGTGGCCTACCTTTCCACAAAATTTAAATGAAATTCATTGAGAACTTTCTGCGATATTGTGGACAGACATTAGTGAATACAGAAAATATTAAGACAAAAACAGAAAAATATCTTTCAATCAAAAACAAATTCCTGGATCCGGAAATTTAATCACCTCTTTCTCACCACGTGGGTTACTCATCCACAAAATTTAATTGAAATTTATTGAGAAGTTTTGGAGATATTGTATGAACAGACAGGGGCGAATACAGAAATTTATGGGGGTGGGGGGGAGCAAAATATCTCTCAATCAAAAACAAATTCATGGATCCACCCCAAAATTTAGTTACTTCTTCCTTACCTTTGTAGTAATGTTGAAACTAAGCCCCTGTGGCCCCCACATCTCCAGCTATACCCCTGTGATATTGTATTAAAAATCATATTTTTTTAGAATACCAATGTTTTAACAGTCAGCCATTTTGAATTCCAAAATAAAAATAAAAATTTTTATTGCATTATTTTCATCCTGAAATGCTAAGCTACAAAAACAGGTTCTAAAATCAGAAACATATTCAATTCTATAATCCTATGAGATGTGCCTAATGATTTATTGTATAATTTTATTTTTGTTAATTACAATTTAAAATATATTCATTGTTCATACTTTTCTTTTTCAGTTAAACAGAAGATTTGTGCTGAGTTTCCTGAATGTACATGGCAAACTTTTTACTAAGATTGGGTAAGATAGGAAATATAAAAATTAAATTAAAAACTATTCTATTTGTCTATAACTTTGAGAAGAGTCATTTACATTCCAAATTTTGTTCAGACAATTGAATCTCTTTTTTGCGTCGTTGATGTTGTCAACACAATGTTTCAGCCAATCCATTCTCGTCGGGTGAATAATCCAAGAAAAGAGGAAAAAGAGAGAACGTTGTTGGGGAGTGAGGAAATTGAAGGAGGCTGCATATATCAGTTTGTCGGCCAGATGCATGTCAGACTAGTACGGATTTCAACACCATGTGGTTTTCTTTGCTTAGCAAAGCAGGTGTTTGGGGGATTCCTCGTATATAGTTTGGAAATGCCTGGGTACTGGGTTGGCTGTATGGTTACGTCTACATACCTAACGCAGTTGAAATAGATTGATCTCGTTGGTATATTTATGACCACTTTTTTCTGTTGCCATAATTGGTGATCGCAATAAGCAGCTTCTGTTAATTTATTTTTACTTTAAAATTAGAAGTCTTGAACTTTGGGTTAAAAATTATTAACCTATACTTTTTTTAACTACAAAATATACGCTATTCTTTGACCTTGAATATAATTTTTATTCCTTTTAATATTGAAAAAGATTTTTGATTCATAGTATTAGAACATTGAGCTTTAGTTTTAAAATCTGACTTCATAGCTCATTTTTAACCAATATGAAGGCATTTCTTAAAATAAATTATATATAATCTCCATATTATGTAAGTAACATGGATGTAAAAAATAGCAGACTGACCTTTGGAGGAAAAGACATTTTGCATAGGCTTGAAACGTTTTTTCCTAGATGACTGTAAGATCTTGTCTAATTTGAGATAAAGACCTTGGTCTCGTCTATCAATCCACTGCTCTACCATTGAGCTGTACATGCAGGCCAGTGTTCTGTTTTATATGTGCAGTAAATAAAAATATATTTTTATTAAATTTGACTAGTTTTTACTGTCATCCTAATTTTAGTTGTTTTTATACAACTTATTAATTCAGGCCACTCTTTCTATAGCAACAAATAACAGCACCATTGGAAATAAAGTAAGCCTTCAGGGAGAATCAAACTCACACCCTCATTTCCAGAGGGAGACTAGTTTACGCCTAGCTGCTTTTACCAATTGGCAACGAAGACTTCATGGATTAGCTGAAGCTGATTTACACTTATAAACTCACTCCCTACAAGCGGCTCTCTGCGCCATATTTATGTTTTTTTACATAGCGCTATTAGTCTTTTTTTATAAATCAATCATTATTATTGAAGGAAGTATTGTGACACCACTTTTTATTAAATTTGACTAGTTTTAACCTTCATAGTATGCTGTTATTCATTGCCATCGAAAGAGTGGCCCGAATTAATAAGTTGTATAAAAACAGCTAAAATTAAGATTTAAACTAGTCAAATTTAATAAAAAGTGGTATGTCACAATACTTCATCCAATAATAATAAAGATTGATTTATAAATATATATTTGTTTATAAACTTTAAGCATAAACTACTGAATGATGGTGTAGCTACTGCTGTCATGAAATTATATACAACTTTATTTTATTTTTGTTCCTTAGTGCCATAGAAAATTTCTTTATTGTTATTTTAATTTCTATTTTAACCAGTATGGAGACATTTCCTGAAATGTGTTCTCAGATGTTGCAAGAGTTCCAGACTTTACTGCAGCAAGCTCACCCTACTATAACTTGTATGCGAATATTGCAATTAATGGCCATCAATATGTTCACCATTGAAAACACGGCCTACAAAGGTAAGTGTTCTTTATTGCTCAAATATTACAGGTCTTCAAACCATCATTTACTGATTCAGTATGGTCCTAAAATATTAAATTATCAATATTTGATTCATCCATTATTTTGATATATGTAAAAAAAGTGAACTATTTACACAAACCAAGTCACAGCAATTTTTAATATTTTGTTTTATGTTGTTTTTTTTCTCCTTTATATTACTCCTTGTCAGCAATCATAAGTCAATAAAAGGACAATTTTATTCTCGAAGTATCTTTCATTGGCGATCTTGTAGTTTTGTGTCCCAAATTATCATAGTTGTTGTGAGGACACTCGGTCAGTTACTACAAAATACTAAGAAGCAGATATAAAATCTAATAGAAACAAAGTGCAAAAATCCAATAGTAAAATGAAAGTAAACACTGCATCAACTATTTTAACTATAGGTGTATTTATTTTAATTTTACCATATAGTCGGGAGCACACTAATTTCTTTAGTTTTGCAAGCAGGTTTTCTTTCAAAATTATATGAATAAAAATTCAAATAGCAATAAAAAATGTTTATACTGTTAAAAAAATGACTGAATAGTTTGTTTTTTATTAGGTTTTATATCTGCTTAGTTAGTTTTAACTAACACTCTTGCTGTTCGATGATACAAAAGTGCACACATTGTGATTGTCTAATCTTACCCTTGTTGTTAGGGGTTGGTCGCAGCCTGTTTTCTGTGTCAACCCTTTCTCCTCTCCAGCTGTAAAAGGCAAGCTAATTTGCATACCAAGCAGAGAATAAAAATATGAAATTTTAACCAGCCAAGATTTAATGCCAGTGATTTGTCCATACAAAGAAAACAGAAATTTTAACCGGCTGCGATTTATTGCTGGTTTTTCGACAATACAAAGAAAACAGAAATTTTAACTGGCCAACATTTATTGTGTTTGGTGTTTCGACAATACAAAGAAAACGGAAATTTTAACCGGCCGCGATTTATTGCTGGTGTTTCGACAATACAAAGAAAACAGAAATTTTAACTGGCCAACATTTATTGTGTTTGGTGTTTTGACAATACAAAGAAAATGGGAATTTTAACCGACCGCGATTTATTGCTGGTGTTTCGACAATACAAAGAAAATGGAGGAATGTGACAATTCTTTTCTCTATAAAATTTCTGACAAAAGGGCTCCAAATCCATTCCCATATTTGGCCATATGAATCACCTCTGGATTGTGCAAATGTGAGCCTCTTACCTTACCTGGCCAAAATAAACAACTTTTTCTTTCCTTTCTTTTCCCTGGCCAAAAAAGTTTTCTAACGTTCCCCTTATATCAACAGAAAAATTAATTTAATTTTCTACTTAGAATCCCTGTAAAACGTATAAAAATATTGTAAAATCTTACTTTATACAGTATGATAATATTTGTAAAATTGTAACTAACCTGGGGGGCGGGTTCTATTTTGTCACAGTAACACAGGAAAATCTTGGATGGTCAGCTATTTCATGTAATATACACTGTTAAGTATTTTCCACTGCCTTTTTGTATGGGAATGAATCCTATCAATTTCAATGTAACAAATTCATGCTGCTAAGCTATTTTTTTTTCTCTACTCAGTTTTGTAAGAGAAGAAAATTAATGAATTATTAATCTTATCAGTTAATTGACCAAAGTAACTTACAGATGAGAAAATGAATTCTTTGTGATATACTTTTCATATGTAATACAGGACTAATAATAAAAGTAGCAAAATCATAATATTATTCTATTGTTTTAGGAAATTTTGATTGTGTGATGTAAGTTTTATAGAACTTTTGATTAATCAATCTTTATTATTATTATTGTAACACATCATTTTTATTAAATTTGACTAGTTTTTACATTCATTCTGATTTTTAGTTGTTTTTATACAAATTATTAATTCAGGCCACTGTTTTGATGGCAACGAATAACAGCACAATCAGAAATAAAGAGAAAGCCCTCGGTGAGAATTAAACTCACACACTATTTGCCAAAGGGAGACTAGTTTATACCTCAATTATTCTCTATAAACTTTAATCTTGAAGAAATTAAATGTGTATATGTGGCTGTTTTATGTTATTGATAAGCCAAAAAGAAAATCTTTAAATTTATCTACCTTTGTAGCTTTGGAACAGAATTCATTTTATGAGGATTTGAAGCAGATATTTATATTCTTTTTTTTATATTTCAGATGCTTATGAAGAAGGTAATAGCCGGTCCTTGCTACAAGAACATGCAGTTCAGCTTGGATTGGATATGTTTGCTATCTTGGTTGAGAGATGTGCAGAATTACTACAGAATCATCTGCAATCCAACAACTCACCGCAGGAGCTTCTCAGCTACACCCTCAGTCACTATATGCCTGCAGTCAAGGTCTGGGCTGATTGGATGATTTGTCACCCCCAACTTTGGAGGCAACCCCCTAATCTCAAAGATCCTGATCTCGGGTGAGTTTTATTTTATTTCTTAGTACAAATGCTGGGATTTTCACTTTTGCAAATAGATAAAATTATATAAATGAAAGTGCTATAACCCTCAAATAGGAAATATTGTAAAAAGATAAAATGTTGGATTTTCCATCCAACATTTTATCTTTTTACAATATTTCCTATAATGCTGGAAACTGTCTTGTCATAGCCTCTGATCAGTGGGAGACTAAATTGAGACTGACAGGACAAAAGAAAGAGCTATTTATTTGAGCAGACCAGCCCAGAGAGGGGATAGGAGAAACTGAGTGACGGAGCCAAATCCACCCAGGGCTAACTGTTCACCCAAGTATAGTTTTGTGTTTTAAAAGTATGGGATCTTTCTCAGTTGACACAGAAAATACGAGAGATATTTTTCTATACATTGTGTTTGCCTTATTGTTCAAGCGAGGGTATAAGACAGGTCACATCCGCAGTTTAACATGTTTTTGTCAACAGCTTTTTTTCTCAGCTGTATCCTGGAAGGTGCCTTCTGAAGACTGACTGTTCAATCCAGCTAGCGCAATAATGTCATAACCCTACTATATTCAAAATGTGAATTTTTTAAACAAGTTGTCACAGATTAAGGTTCTTTTTTTTCTACACATGAAAATATGAGATTTGTAAAATATATGAAAATCTTCCAAAACTTCAGAAATGGATGAATTTAATATCACTTGATTTAAATATATATGCAGTGACTTATTTTTGTTGGTTTACTGAATTGAGTGTTTTTAACTTTTCAGCCCTAACACTGATGTGTGGGAATCACTAGCCAAATTGTGCAATGTTCTTATTCAAGTGGATATATCCCATGTGCGTTTATACAAAGACAAACGAGAAAGTAAGCAATCTGTTTTTTCTAAACATGATTAATCTGAATGGTTACTTCAACTTCTGAACAGTGTGCGTAATTCAACTTGAGTAATTAATGGTGAGAGTGGATTCTTCAATCACTAGGTATGAACAAAAATGGAAAAAGATTTTAAGCATGTAAGCGATATCTGATTTAAAAAAATGTATGGTAGACAATGCAGTACACATATTTGAGTGGAAAAAATAAACAAAATTAAAATGCACGATAAAAATGCATGTTATCGCCTGCAGCTCCCATAATTTGAAATTGCAGTCAATTTACATAAACAGAATAAAATATATTAAAAATACAGGCATTAAATACTTTGTCATCATTTCACTATATTTAATTATTCATCCTTATTATAATATTTTTATATAAGTTTCAGTCGAACCAAGACATAGAATAAAAAATATGCATTTAAAAAATTTATAAGATATTGGAATAAATCGATAAAAATGATGAAAAATAATTTTTTTAAATCATATTGAGTGAAAAACAGTCTCTTTTCACAGATCAAAAGCCTGAATGATAATTAATCGAATAAAACTAAAAACTTCTGAAAAGAAAAGTATTTTACTTAATTTTCCTGTTTTTTTTAATCTCAAAGTAAGAGTTCCGTTCCAGCAATTTCTGGATATTATTCTAAAAAAGGTAAACATAATTAGTATCTTCAGGGATATATCTGTAAAAATCAATGAAAGCATCATTATATAAAATAGATAAATCATCAAACTAATAAAAGGTGGGGTAGGAATCATATGAAAAAAAATTGTTCTTCTCTGAAATTTGGAATGGAAAATTATTTTTTTTTTAAATTCGCCCTTTAATAAATAAGTATTGAAAATTTTATTAAAATCGGATACTATGCTGATTTTTAAAAATTTCTCACGTGTTGATTTCATGCTGGAATTTTTCGTCCATTTTGTTCATACCTATCAATCACTCTTCTTTGTGTGATATAATAGCTTTTTTGAAAATTATATTAACAATAGAAATTTATATTAAAATGTTAAATTACTCTTCAGACACTTTAACTTTCATTAAATTTAGATGAAATTAAACAGTTTTTTTAGATGTTTTTTTTTGTTTTGTTTCTTTTCTTAGATTTTAGACACTCTTATCACAATGCTTCAACATGTCCTATCATTTAAATATAAGTTGTTTGTTTGAATACTAAAAGCACTGTCCATTTATTTTTCAACAGATTTTACATATAGGCTTATTAATAATTTTATAGTTAGAAATTAATGTAGAAATCAAATTACACCTTAAGTTTTTATTTTTTTGCTGCAAATCAATATTAGATTAATGATTTTCAGCATCACTTGATAAGAAATTAATAATGAAAGAATTGACATTTATATGGCATCTATTAATATTAAAAAAACTTGTTTTTCTTCTTTTTTTAATATACAGGTTGTGAGCCAGTAATCCTAAGTGAAGACACAATGTTGTGTGGATTTGTGCCTCTTTTGAGTGCCCCATTCAATGCCACCTATGTTCATTGTACAGTGGACAAGGTGAGTGACAGCCCTCCTTCAGCTGCACACTCTTCACACACAGCATGCACAAAATCCAAAGTTGTAACTTACTATGTCCATTCCACTGTCGATAAGGTGAGTAGAATTTGTTGCCATTGCATTGCTTAATCCACAAGGTTCAACTTCTGATTGACACGTCCAACCCTAGGTAAGATTGAGCTTGGCATATGTCTCTCTATATTACCTTTATCATGGTTTGTGTCACAACATAGACTGCAGTTTAGCTTTCGTTTGTCATCTGTAATATTATTCCTGCGTTTGAATGTTACACTTTAATTTCAATAAGAGAATAGGAAGAAACAGGGGAGAAAAGAAAATTAAGTAGTTTAATAAGAGGGTAGAAAGAGACACAGGAGAAAATGTAGTTAGGTAGTTTAATAAGAGGGTAGGAAGAGACTGGAGAAAGGGAAGTTGGGTAGTTTAATAAGAGGGTAGGACGAAACGGGAGAAAGGTAGTTTAATAAGAGGGTAGGAAGAGACACAGGAGAAAGGGAGTTAGGTAGTTTACTAAGGGGGTAGGAAGAGAGAGCGGGGACAAAGAAATGAGAGTAAACCATTTCTTATTTATTCAAGGAGAATGTGGGTAAATATGCTTTCAGCCAATGCTGTTAGCATGGCTTGATATTTTAATTTTAAAACCATTACCACAATCTTTTTTTGTAATATTTCTCATGACCCCCTTCGTATGAAGTAGAAAATCTGGTTATTTAAATTGTTTCTAGTTTTATCTTGTGAGGATACGGATATGCATACATTTCCTTAAATGTTTACAGTTTCGTAAAGTACTATATAAGGACAGTATTTAAACTTGTCCACAAATTACTCACCAATAACCGTGGCCCTGTGGTAGAGTGCTCATCTCCGGTTTGGTAGTCCGTCGTTCAATCCACCGCCGAATCATACCAAAGACTTTAAAAATGGTATTCAATGCCTCTCTGCTAAGCACTCAGGAGTAGGATTGAGGAATCGAGGCTAAGGGCTTACGGCTAAATCATGTTGGATACACCAGTTCTCGTAAGATCACCGAAATTAAGCAACATTGAGCCTGGTCAGTACCTAGATGGGTGACCATTGGAGAATACCAGGTGCCGTAAGCAAAACGAGGCTTCAACAGGCCTGGCAAGCCGGAAGTTGGTCTTACTGACAGTTGCTCATGTGTACCTGACCTTGTAACACCCTCAATGAAGGTGTAAGCAGAGAACAGTGATACATACACACACTGCTCTCTAGTACTAATTTGAGTTTCATCCGAGGCTGCTTACATCCACTTAGCACTAATGACCTTAGGAAAGGCATGAATCCACTTTTCCCCAGCTATCAGTAAATATCAGGGCAGTTGGATCCCTTTAGCCTAGTAAGGCAGTCCATCTTGGGCATGGAGCTCGTGTTGTATAGCCACGGGTCCGCGGGAAGAAAATCCCGGACTTGGAGAAAAGGCAAGAAAATATGAGGATAAATTTTTATTCCATCCGACTGGGAGAGAGATAATGAGAGCCGACAGACTTTTCTTAGACAGCAGGGCATACGGGTCCTTTGACAACGGGAAAATTGGTCCTGTCTTCGTCCCAAGCGTAAGGATCTCTCTCTGCTCTCCGGGCGTGCTCTGGGTGGCTTTTATTGGGTTCGAACGCCCACACTGATTTTCCAGCCTGCCCTCTGCAACTCCGGGTTTTAGTCAACATCCTGTTTATGACCTTTCTGGTGTGTCTTCCGGTGCCTGGCCTCTGCAGCTCAGGGTCTTAGTCAATATTCTGTTTATGACTTTTCCACACCTGAGTCTTGGCCAATATCCTGTATCCTGTTTATAACTTTCAACACCCGCCCAGAACTGCCTAAATATCCAACACTCGTAACTCCGCCCTGTAAAACCTACTTGCTACCAAAACTGCTATGCAGCCCTATGCCCCACAAGGAGTCTACAGAAAAAAAATACAATTTTATACAAAAACATATTTTGTTTTCAAAACTTTGGATTAATTTTTCCTTATTAATTACTGTAATAACTTGTTTTCATTCAGGATATAGCCCGTGATTGTCTACGCATTCAAACCCTACAAATGTTTGGAGAGTACTTGTGTGGAATTGAACCCCCAATGTTGTCATTCAGTGTGGAGACCAAACAGTATTACTCTGTGGCTCCAAGTCAGAAATGTGATGAGAGTGAAGCTGAAATTACCACAATGGATGATGTTACATCAGAGGTAAATGCTACATCAATTTACTGTAGAAGATTCTTTGCTTGTTCCCCATTTATGAAGTGCAATCGTATCCCCTCTCTGTTATATGATAATTAAGTTGGCCAAAATGTTTGTTCGGTCTATTAACTCTTTCTTCCCTGACAGACAAATTTTCAGTGATTATTATGTATCACTTCCAAGTCCAGTGAAATAAAATCATGAAAAAGTTCATTGAAAAAGGTATTATTATTGATTGATTGGCAGTGTTATGATTTAAATCTATATGATTTAAATTTAAAAATGTTTTTTTAGTAATTTTTTTGTTGTTATAATGCAAATATGATCAGGGCATGAGTAAAATTTATTATCAAGTGTAGACGCGTTATCAGGGAAGAAAGAGTTAAGTAAAAATAAATTTTTTTTTACGTTAACTTTATAGAACATTTTTACCATTTTGTTCCACTATCTGCTGCCATTTACTAAACCAAATTCATTAAGGTTTTTTATGTTTAAAAAATACTAAGACTCTTAAAACACTTTTGACATTCATAAATTTCTCTGAAATAAGTGAATTGAAAAAAATTGTTAATTGCATTGTTGTTTTCATTAAAAATGATATCACAGCTTTCACTTATACAATAAAACACCTTTTTCCAAGATCAAATTGAATGTCAAAGCTGTTTTTATAGATAGTAATAATGCTGTCACATCTATCTATTACTACTACTCATGTAATTTTATCTCATTTTCTATTTCATATATGTTAAAGAGGAGTGTAATAAAATTATCCAACAATAATTATTTTCTATAGTTTTCTATAGTTGAGAATATTCAAATTGTTCTTTCGGAGATTGATCTCCTTCTTGTTGTTTGTGCTGTAAACACGTTTCGGCCGATTCAAGGTCAGACTTGATAAACACAAAAAGGACGAGATAGAAAAATCGGCTATGGCCGACCACATCTGGAGAGAGAATGGCGACCATCTTCCTCTCTGGGAGAATGGCCAGATTATTGACAGCGAACGATATTGGAAATAGAGAAAAATCAAAGAAGCAGCTCACATCAAAATGTCGACTAAATGCATTAGTCAGACAAGTGCAGAGTTCATTTCTGGCATTATATGACCTACTAAAAGGTTGACATGCCGCTAAACCCAGCAAACCAAGTGTAGAGTTCAACCTGATGTGGGTTCCACTTCTCAACAGACCTAAACCGACAAGACAAAGACCCAGAAACTCCCGGGCTCTGTGTTATATGGTTTACCCACTTTAAAAACAAAACTTCTGTTTACCCCATCACACTCAGATTTTACAACTGAAGAAGGCCAAAGAATGGATCGGCCAAAACGTCGTGTTTACAACACAAACAACAAGGAGTTCAATCGTCCGAAGAACCACTTGAATAATAATTGATGTTGATCTTCAAAGTTGTTTTATCAGACATTGATTATTGACTGTGTAGTGTAGTGGCTGATGAACAGAACTCGCTTACCTTTCTTTCCCTCTGAGCTGTAAACAAAATCTTCAGACGCATGCACACTCTAATCCGGAAGTAGCCAAAAAAAATAATAGACGGTCGCGAGTCTCTGTCACCAGCCAAATAACCCAAGTTCGCCCGTCTTATTTCCGGTTCCAGTTTCAAACCAAGATTTATTCCCCTGGCCTTGCCTCTCGCTACTTTCAAGACCCCCTTCCAACAATGGCCGCCAACAAACGGACGTAAGTTAACTTTATACCACAGACTGTGATAGAATTACATTCAAACATTTTGCATTTCCAGGAAGAAATTATTGAAACGGAGGAAGATGAAGAATTGGCTGAAGGGGAAGAAGATGATTTTAAGATCCTTAGGGCTAGAAAAGAAGTACTAAAGAAGAAAGCAGAAGCAATTACACTACACCAACAGAACATTCAAGTGAGTATTGACCTCTTTCAAATTCTTTTCTGTATTGTAACATTGTTTTTATGCCTTTTGTCTTTATCATCATCAGTTAAAGTTGTTTTGTCTTGTTTTTCCCTTTGTTTGTTTAATTGCATGTTTGTCTCACTTTTAATTACTGTTTTCTTTTTCCCCCTCTCACTCTACTTGCACTCATTAACCCTTTATAGGGCTCCCCTAAAAATATTTTAGATATCAAAACAACCTTTTTGTATGTTAAACTAGACCTAATTATAAGATATTTTCAGTTGTCAATGTTCTGAAAAATGTTTGTTTATGGGAGCAAAACCCCCTCTGATGAAGTGGTCATATATGATGCCTCATCCAAAAATGGAAAATATAAAAAAATTAAAGTAGAAAGTTAAATAAAATATAGAATTAAAGAATAACATTTGGGTTGATTTTAAAATGTTATTGTCCGGGCCAAAAACAGGCCAATTTAATGGGGTGTGGTCTGCCTCAATACAGTTTTTGTCTTTGTTCAAGCACAAGTGTACTTAGCGAAGCTTGCAAACCACATTGGTGTGGATTATTTTGTCTTTGTGCCTATAATATTTGTATGTGGCTGACAGGTTCTCAGGTGATCATATACAGTTACTTGCTCCATAAAGGATTAACACACATTTAAATTTTAATTAATGGCAAAAATAGAATAAGATCTACAATTCTTTTTCCTCTCCCTCTGTATTATTTTTAAAAAGTCTTGTCTTTAAAGGAAATTTTAAAAAATGAAATCATCGATTTAAATCAGCATTCCTCAATTCAGGCTATATGGCCCTGGCACATTTGAAGGGCTGAAATAATAAATAAATTACTGTCTATCTGTTCATGCTGTATCCCTGTTTGACAGTGGGGCCTGGAACCTGAGCTGTAGCCAGAAAAGGGTTTATAAATACGCTTTTCAACACTTTTAATATCTCTTAAGTTTATATAAAGCCACCCAGACAAATTTTGATAAGTGCAGAAAATCGTTTTAAAAATTACTACTGTGGTTAATCTAATGTTTGTCTTCAGTAAAATATATAAGTTCTATTCTCTTGTATATGTAATAATAATAATAAATGCATTTATAGAAAGCGTCTTTTCTCGGGGACCTCAATACTTAAGTACCCACTGGACAAAAGCACTTGAAAACATGTGCAATCAATTGCAGTATTAAAGAAGAGTAAGAAAAAATTGCAACTTGTCAAAGTTTTTTTTTACAAAATACTAGCTACAGTTACGAAGTGTATTTATGAATCAAGAGTTATTTCCCTTAATAAAGCTTATAAATTTAAGAGTTAATCTACATTCACCAGCCTGCATCTAAGAAAAGAAATCAAATTTCTGTAGATCTTAAGGCTTCCTCATTTATATAGTACATTAAAAAAAATTTAAGAAATTAACCAGATCTTCTAAAGTAGGGACTTGAGTTCTCACCTTTGTAGAAAATAGTTGGGGGATTCCAATTTTATTGAGTGACCCATTTTCTTTCAACCTTCCTCAAAGTAGAGACTTGAATTCTCACCATTGTAGAAAATAGGTGGGGGGGTTCCAATTTTATAGAGTGACCCATTTTCTTTCAACCTTCCTCAACTTTAATTTCATTCTTTCTGCCTGCTTCTTCACCTTTCTTTGCATGCTCCTTGTTATTTGCACAACTGTTCATATCTGCTCACTCGTCATTTCTTAAGATGTTGAGGGCCAAGAGGGAACAACTGCAGAAGGAAGTAGAACAGCAGACCAACCGTAGACAGAATATCCAAGTCAGTAACAGTTTGTTTTTCAGTTTTCCACTTTCATATCATCTTACCATTACCCATCATCTTTCTAGATTTAAAAAGAAGGGGGATCTTTCTTTTGAGTTTTACACATGCTTGCCTGTGTGTTTTTATTGTTTTAGTTTGTGATTGCTGTGAAATACTTTTGTTCTTCCTATGATTTGTGTGATTGCTACTTCTTATTCTGCTAACTTTTTGAATCTCTAATTGCTTTCTCAAAATTTTAGCACAAAACTTTAAATTTTAAAATCCTCATTCCATGTTGGTTTTATTCATCCTTTACAAACACAAGACACAATTGTTATTTTTCAGCTGGTTTTATCTGAGCAATTTAGGAGACTTCCATGTTTTCTCTTAACTTCATTTAACATTTATTACTGGACAGTTGATTAATATTTCTTTTCTAAAATATTTGGAAACCTTTGTGTTATCTAAAATTTAATAAATGTTTTTCTACTTTATGGTGATATGTGAATATTAATAACAGCTTTCACCACAGAAATATCTTGATCTTCCCTAGATGCTTTGAAATGCTAGAAAAATAGATTCTAGGTGTAGTGTTCATAAGAAGATTTGCTTGTATTTAAATTCAGAATGCAATTACTTGTCTAACATCTAACTACAATTGAAGAAATCTCTGTGTGTATGCACCGCGATTACTCGACAACTGGCCATTGTACGAAGTTGAAATTTGTGAAATATATTAGTCAACACACCAGGCATTGCAGTGTCAAGTTTGAAGTTGTTTGGATTAGCGGTTCTCGAGAGATCTAATGCACCACAATTACTCAACAACTGGCCATTGTACGAAGTTGACATTCGCCAGATATATTAGTCAGTACACAAGGCAGTGCAGTGTTGAGATTGAAGTTTTTTTTTGATCAGCAGTTCTCAAGAAATCTAATAAAAAAATTCTTTTTTAAAAAAAATAATTACAGATCTTTTATCTAAAGTTATAGATCTAAATTAGATGTAAAATATCTAAATTGGCAATAGATCTAAATTTAGATGTAAAATATCCAAATTGGCACCACTGAAGAGAAGTAACTGAAATACTTCGAAGCCATAATTTTGTACGACAGATGGAAAATTATTTTGCATGACTATTATGACAGGCTGCTCCACACACATAAAGTCTGATCCCTTCCAAACATGCACCTTTGGAACGGGCATGAAAGCTTGTATCTGATGTCTTACCATTTCATAACTTTATTACAACTAGTGTTGCTTTCCTTTTAATCAAGATGTATTTAGTACAACCTGATAATAAATTGCTATATTGTGCATTTTAAATAACTTGCCAGGTTTCTATCTTCACTAAACAGTATTTTGAAAGACTTCATTTTTAATTCTAAATTTGTAATTTTAACAAAATACAAGTAGAAACTTAGTGGGCATAGTCTAGCGAAGGCCTTATGGATTAGGCAGGATACATACAAGATTTTAGGCTACATACTATTATATGTTATACAAGCATATGGCCAATTTTTTAATGGTACTAATAGGTTTTCTGTTCGTTATTCTAAGAGTGCTTGAAAGAAAGAAGATTCATCAAAGACATTAGAATGGCATTTTTTTTCTTATATAAAATCATTATTTCGTGATTCTGATACTTATTACGTTGTCTTCATTCACTTAACTCTTTCCTCCCTGGCAGCCATGTTTGATTACTTGCCTGACTCCCTTCGCCTAACAAAGTGCCTTGTGCACTGAAACAATTTAACAGCCTGTTGAACAAAAAAATACAATGGCAATAAATAAATTGCTATATCTTTTTTAATATTAAATGTACACTTACTAAATTTTCAGTGATTATTATGTATGAAATGTATCACTTCCAAGTCCAGTGAAATAAAACCATGGAAAAGTTAATTGAAAATCAATTATCGATTGATTGGCATTATTATGATTTAAATTTTTAGTAAATTCTTTTTATCAATTTTTATAATTTTTTAAAATTTTGTTTGTTTTCAATATCAATTACCACGTCTAGAGGCGTTATCAGGGAGGAAAGAGTTTTAATAAAGAGTATGAGAAGTCAGGTAACATCAGATAATGAATGGTCCAAGAATAAATGCTGATTCCATCCACTGCATAGTATCAGGGTGTTTATAGGTAAATAAGTCATCAGTTATGAATAGAGCCCAAAGCAACTTTCTCTTTACAAAAAATTAATTCTTGCTGTCTGACCCATGCCAAAAGTCATTTTTTTATTACATTGTTGTTCATCGTTCTGGAAAAATGTTTGTATATTCTTGTTTACAGATTGTTTTTAACTCTTTCGTCTCTGATAACGCTTCTAGGCGTGATAATAAATTTTACTCATGCCCTGATCACGCGTAGAAGTGTGTTCTCATATTTGCATTATTTCCCAGGCAACAAAAAAGAAATTACTAAAAAAAATTTAAATCATACACAAATTTAAATCCATAACAATGCCAATCAATCAATCAATAATACCTTTTTAAATTAACTTATTCATGGTTTTATTTCACTGGACTTGTAAGTGATACATTATTGGGAATAATCACTGAAAATTTAGTAAGCATACATTTAATATTAAGACATATAGCAATTTATTTACTGCCTATTGTATTTTTTTTGTTCAGCCACAGGATGTTAAATTAGTTTAAGGGCACACAGGCACATTGTTAGAGCAGGCAGTCAGGGAAGTAATCAAACATGGCTGTCAGGGAGGAAAGAGTTAGATGATAATATTTGTAATTTTCTATTTAATTGCAAACTCTAGAAAATCAATACCTGATTATTGCCAATTACAAGTAGTTATTCTGCTTTGAGCTCTACTTTAAAGGTGGCTTTTTTGTTTGTTTTTAAGAATGGGGGACAAAACTACTCTTACCTGTATTTCATATTTTATATGTAAAACTATTTTTTATTAAAAAAAAGTAAACTGACTGGAGGCTTCTATACATTTTTTACTTCCTTATATTAATCTTTATTGAATAAAAGAAAAACCACAAGTGTGTTAAACACTTGCCTAAGGTCTATATAGCTGCTCCAAAAAACCTGAGCCAACCATATTAGCAAAATAAATGGTTGAAGATATCACCTGATGATATTTAGTTAAAAGGAATTCCAAATTTGTGTATCGTCTTTCAAATTGCATACATTTATAGCATTATTGTTATTTTCTTTGTAACAGGCCATCTTACGAGAGCATCGAACATGTTCTGTAGAAGTGGAGATCCGACCAATGTACCTTTTACCAGACACAAACTGCTTTATTGACCACTTATCTGGAATCAAGAAGCTTGTCTTCAGTACTAAGTACACTATTTCTATCCCTCTCATTGGTAAGTATGTATAATTTCTCTTGACTTACTCATGTTCATAAAATTATTAAAATCCATAAGTTAGTTGATTTTTTATATATTTTTGTAATGGAGTGTGAAAACTTGAAGAAAATTTTTTTTAAATACCTCAAACAATGGCAGTATTACAGAAATTTATATTTCAGCAATACTTTTTTTTTCAACATCATAACTGGGTTTTTTTTTAATATTTTCCCTATTCTTTATTTAAAAAAAAAAAAAAAAAAGTTTATATGCACTAAAACCCATTTTGCTTTGTTTTGTTTTTTGTTTTTTTTTTGTTTTAACATTAAGGTGAGTGTTTTTTGCAGATTTTTTGTCCCCACCTCCTGTACATTTAATGCAGTATCTTTGTTTTTCTCTTAATTTCAGTGATAAATGAGCTGGATGGTCTGGCACGTGGTAACTTGGAAGGTCACTATGATTCTGTTGAACATAGTGAAATGGTCAAGGGGAATGCTAAGCAGGCTATGGCTTTCCTTGAAGAACAGTTTGAACAAAAGAATCCTCGGATGCGTGCTCAAACCACAAAAGGTAATATGCTGGACACTATTGTCTACAGAAGTGAGAATACAGATACAAAGGTAAGTGTCTTTTCTTTTTTTCTTCTTTGGCTTATATTGAGCACACTTACCATTTCCAAACTGTATGAATATTTAACTCTATATTTGATTAAATCAGTACTGCCCAATGTTTATATCTGCAGCCTGACAAATAGTTATTAGCTGAATTTTGATCTAAAACTTTCACTGTATAATGTTCAATCTTTGTGATTAATATTCAGCACTGGATTATGTACATTGACAAGGAAGGAGATGTTGAAATAAATATTTGTTGTGTAAAATAAATGCTTTTTCTGTCATTAGGCTACAGACTTATTGATGTACCCACATAATATAAATCAAAATATTAGTTTAATAACTAAAAACAATGCTATTATTATGCTGCATTTTTACGGTCTGTTTAATTCTTTGGTAACTAAAATAGTGACGGTTAGTAAGGTTGTTTTTTTAGCAATACAGTCACTTATCAGTTTGGAAAAATCTGTTATAAGTCATTAAAGCCATTAATTTGTATATTGAGGATTGAAATCAAGGAATGGATGAATTTTTATATCTGACAGAATATGATAATTATAAAGACAATTATTAATTAATTGGGAACACATATCAGCCCGACATCAGTGTTAGCGATTGCTAAACAGGCAGCCTAGATCGTGTAAATAAATAAAGAAACGAGCGCTGTATGGGGATCATACCCGCGTCCGCATTGGGAGCAACCTATACATGTATGTTTCTGACCACTGCCTTTGCCATGAGGGTGCTGTTAGCTCAGTGGTAAAGAGCAGGACAGCGTATAGGTTGCTTCCAAGGTGGACAAAGGTTCGATCCCGCTTGTTTATTTATTCATTTATATGATCTAGGCCAACTGTTTAGCAATCACTAACACTGATGCCAGGCTGATATGGGTTCCCAATTAATTAATAATTGTCTTATATCATATTGAGGATTGAAAATCCCTTTAGACTGATAGACACTTTTTTTTTTCATTGTAACATGTATTTTGATCAACCTTGATTAATTAGCCAGACTTTCATATTGATATCCACAGTATTTCAGTAACAAATATTGAAAGAAATTTTCTAAAAACGTTATACTTTCTATATTACAGGGCAATAATGATGATCTTATTTTAACCTGTTGTTTGCACTACTGTAAAGATCATGTGTCAACGGTCAAAGGTTTGTATTGTATTAGTCTTTCATTGATAACATTCATTATAATAGTGCTTAAGTGTTTTTCAGTTAATAAATAAATTGTAATATTTTGTAGTGCATTGACATCACTTTCTTCCTTGCCAGACAGAGCACACAAAGTTGGCTAGGTACTGAGTAATGATTACTTAAAAATGGCTTCTCAGAAATACCAATGAAATATGGAACCCACTTTGACATCATTTTCTGAAAAATTTCTAGAGCTAGGCTGATAACAATTTCAAAATCTACATATAAAGTTGACCCTGAGAACAAAGTTTCAGGACAGTAGAAGTTCCTGTTGTGGAATGGTTGCTAGTTGAAAATGGAAAAAGAAATTTGGTCGTCGTCACTTCGAACAAAGTAGTCCTTGTTCTTGGATCCATAGTGACTGAACGAGTAAAGATATTGAGCTAAAACTTTATAGCACTTCATTTCAAACCCAAATAAACATGTGAGCAAAGTTAGAGCAAAATCTGAGATGGTCAAGTGGGGACCACTGGTCCACTTGACACGGAATGACCCAGTAGTACTTTACTTCCTTTTTTCTATTTTTGTAAATTTCAGTTCAAAAATTGAGTGACACATCAATTTGAAATTTTTGGTGTAATTGAACAAAACGGCTACCGAATCTTTTTCTATGCTAACTGAAGTTTACGGGGAAGAATGCATGTCACGCGCATGTGTGTTTGTGTGGTGCAAGAGATTGATGCGTTGCTCGATTTTTGAACCGACCATTTTTACGACACGTCAGAAAAACATGTCTACTTCAAACTGAAGACTGCGAGCGGGTCGAAACATTCAGGGGTTGTTTATGCTTGCCCATTGGTCAATGTATACCACATGGTTTGTGTATGTACACTGTGGTTCAACTTACATAAGCCCAGTCTCGTTATTTAATAGCCACACCTCGTACTGTGGTCTACAAGAATATTTGATACCTAGATCTAGAACTATCTAAGAGAAAAATCCAGCCAAATGCATTATACTCCTGATTTAGGCCAAAGAACTCATTGCCTGGAACTTGGTGACAAAAGTGAATAGCAAGGATGAGAATACTATTCTAAATAACTCCTGGGATAATGATAACGACTCATTTCAGAGAATATTTGTGGTGCTGATATTTAAGTAACTTCATTTTTCACAGTCATGTTTACAATAAACACTTTAAATTCCTATTTCCTTAGATTTTCTCAAACTAAAATCATAGAAGAAACTCATGTTATCAAGTGTTTAGTTCTTGAAGTATCATGGCATCAGTTATTTCTCCAGACCAGCATCATAACTTTTGTTTTAAATCTTACCAGTTTATCTGATCCTTAAGGTGCTGTACTTATATATATCAAGGGCTGGCAACCAGACGTGATTATGTCCAAACTGTTTAAGAGGGACATAGTCAGTTCTGATTGGGAACAGTCATTTTGATAATGGATGTAGGCATTTTATAATGATCTTGAGCACCCACTTCCAATAGGATATGAACATAAACACTTCAGGCAGACGTAGCACAAGAGACAGCAAAATGTTTCAGACTTATCCCATTTTTGCTAAAAACGGACATAACCTCTTCTAGTTGTCAGCCCTTGATATATATATATATATATATATACACACATATACACACACCTGTTCCTAGACTATTACTACCATAGGTCAGTTCTTAATAAGTCTAAATATATATATTTTTTTTTTTTAAAATAATGTCCATATGATCATCTCTCATAAATTATAGATTAAACTTATGTTTAACATGAACATTTTTTTAAAAATCGCTTTTCAACTATTTTAATGTGATTTTCTTTGTCTTGCAGATGGCCCTATCCGTCTGGAACGGGATGTCGTACTTCTCACTGATGACCGTAACCTCTGCCTTAAAGCACATACCAACAATGTTCCTGTCAAAGATGTGCCTAGTTTCCTCAAGTGGTGCAAAGTGACATGAGCTCCTCTACCATTTTTAGGTTGGTTCCTTGACCTCTCTACCAGGGGAACACTAGGTGCCTGTTAAGGCTTCAAACTCAACAATGGTCTAAACCATGACAATGGTATTGGGCTGACAGAGAACGATGCAGCGGAGGATTGGACAACATACCCTAACCCTTGCTACCAATCAGGCCATCGCTTTTGGCCAACTGATTCCAGAAATCAGAAATTTGACCAGTGACTCAATGAAGATCATCAACACCATGGCAGTTCCTCTCACTGATTGCGAAATTGTCCATCGGTGGCACTAACTACAATATTCTAGAATATTGAGATGAGAATTTCTCTCGTTTGTCTCTTGAATTTACGGTTTTTGTTTTCAACAACCCTGTTTGAATTTCCCCTTCCCCTCCATTTAAACATTTTGCATTGACAAAAAAATAATTTTAGTGCAGTAAAACATTGAAAATATATACAAATGAGCTTTATGAAAATTTTTTTTTAAACAAAACATTTTGGGGCAGCAATATTAAATTTCTATATATATTTTTTGTCTAAAAATATTTTGCCACAAAGAAAAAAAATAATAGGACCTGAAATCACCAACAGAAGAATATAAACAAAAATTTAATCTTTTGAGAGAAAATGGAATGAGTCAAATAATTCACATTATGATCTCTGCTTCTCCCTCTTACAAATAAACATCAATTTTTAAACATAATTATCCATAATTTTTTATATTTTTTAATCATTTATCATATACTAGTGCAACTCTACTTAATATTTTTATTAAATCAAAATTTACAAAATTTATCTAAACCAAATATGTCTAATTTTTTTTTTTAAATGGTGGGAGCAGTGATTTGCAAAGTATTCTTAGTAACTTTAATTCTTAATAGGTAGTAGTGTTTTTCATTTTTTCCTCTGATATTTTCTTTTAAAGATTTCAAGTGATATGTACTTTTTTTTCTTTATATAAAAAGAACTTGAGATACTATTTTTAATACAAATTTCAATGCTTTTTTTATTTTAACTGAAATACAATACTCACATAAGTGCTTTATTGTCTCCAATCAAAAACTCATTGTCAAGCTGAAATTACAAATTGTTGTCATTTGCCTCATGATTATTCAGTATATCATTAACATTTGGTGTGATAGTCTCAATTTGATATGCCAAATATCTGTTCACTATTTTTATTCAGTGTAAAACTAAAGATAAATGTATTGCCCACAATTTAGCACATAGCTACTAGTATTATTAGGATACAAATTGGATCATAATTATTTCTGCATTACTAAATGTGTGTTCATGGGGACATGAATTTTTTTATTTTATTATATTTCCAATGGAATAATATAAAAGAATGTGTGGAAAAGAAGGAAAAAAAGAGGAAGTATTTGAAATCTTTTTTTGGTGATTTTGAATTGATATTTGTGGTGCTGATATTTAAGTAACTTCATTTTTCACAGTCAATTTTACAATAAACACTTTAAATTCCTATTTCCTTAGATTTTCTCAAACTAAAATCATAGAAGAAACTCCTGTTATCAAGTGTTTAGTTCTTGAAGTATCATGGCATCAGTTATTTCTCCAGACCAGCATCATAACTTTTGTTTTAAATCTTACCAGTTTATCTGATCCTTAAAGTGCTGTACTTATATATATCGAGGGCTGGCAACCAGGCGTGATTATGTCCAAACTGTTTAAGAGGAACATAGTCAGTTCTGATTGGGAACGGTCATTTTGATAATGGATGTAGGCATTTTATAATGATCTTGAGCACCCACTTCCAATGGGATATGAACATAAACACTTCAGGCAGAGGGACAGCAAACTTATCCTATTTTTGCTAAAAATGGACATAACCTCTTCTAGTTGTCAGCCCTTGATATATATACACATATACATACACCTGTTCCAAGACTATTACTACCCTAGGTCAATTCTTAATAAATCTAAATATATATTTTTTTAAATAATGTCCATATGATATATATATAAAGTAAAATAGGAAGTAACTCCTTTGAACAGTCTTTTAATGAATTTGTTTGACGCCTTATCAGTTATTTGAATCCTGCCATATTTTTAAGAAATGTTCAGACAAATCTTTGCAAGTGATCGGTAATGTTCATAAGTTTTGTTTTATGAACCTACTGTTTAAACCTAGCTGATAGAATGTATTTTTTCTTTTAAGAATATCTAGTCTTATTGTAGCTTGAAAATCAGTCTCGGCAGAAATCAAAGCAAACATGTAATGTAGTTTCCTGGCTATAAATTCTTCTTCTGCTATCTTTAATAGCATAAGCTGTTCAATCTTAACATTTAAAACAGCAGCATGGATGAAAACATACACTCTTGTTAAACTGATAAAAATTGTTGCAAATTTAACTTGTTCACTTTGCTGGTCAGATGATTGTGGAAGTTGGTGGTATACACAAATTGATTGATAATACAATTTGGATTATTAATTTCAACTGAGAGTGCTTCAATTTTTTAATATAAGTTTCTGTAAGTTTAATCCCATGTCAAGCTACCAAATGGAAGATGTATGCAATATGCTAGCCAAAGATAGATAATACTGATAAAAAACTGCAAAGATGAGAATGTTTGGATGAAACTGGGTCATAAACTTGTATAGCACCGGCCTATATATCCGACAGGCTTGGGACTGGAGGTGACCCCAGATCTCTGGACAAAGGCTTAATATATACTTAAAATATAAAAGAAACAATGAAAAGTAAAGAACAAAATTATATTTAACAGATACAAATTAATACACTTCTAAAACAGGATCTTTTATTAATCCATTTAAAATTCTCAAAATATAGAATATAAAATATATGATGAAAAGTGAACAAAGAAAAGTAAAGAACTTTTGGCAATCTTTGCAAACATGAATCACCCCCTCAGCCATTTTTGTTTGGCAATTATGTGAGGATTGTTGTTACGGTAGAAAAACAAAGTCAACTCCAGCCTCAGACTTGGATTGGAGTTTGCTAATAAACATTGAAAAGTGAAGAACAAAATTGTATTTAACAGATACAAATCAAAACACTTCTAAAGCAAGATCTGTTTGATCTTTATTTAAATTCTTTAAATATAGAATATATGATGAAAAGTAAAGAATGGAGCTGTTTATAACATATACAAATTAATCCACTTCAAAAACAGGGTCTGTTTAATCAATATTAATCTACTAATCTTCATCTGAAGAGAATTCAACCCTGCCACAAAAACTAAAACAGCGGCCAAGTGGTGAACTACTACAAGGCCAGCCAGATTTTAAAAAAATAATTTGTTTTCTGGAAGCCGGATAAAGTCTGGTACTGTATATACAATCTTAGCTTTGTCTGGTGCAGGGACATCCAATGAGGATCAAACTCACTACATTAGTGAATGGTCTGTGAGGTTAACTTGCTAACCATTGTCTATGCTAGGCACCTTGTACTTGGTATTGCTGTATATTAATGGAAAATATGGGTTGTTGTAAGCACGCTTGATTTTACTGGCCTCTCACCAAATGTATAGGTTTCTTTTTTTGTGATGACTTTTACTTGCCCTAGTGTTATGTTACTAGCATAATTGCTTTCAATACATTTCTGTGATTGTATTTTTACACGTTTACTGAAAGATATAGATTTTTAATTTTTTTTCCCTCCATTCAAGTGATTTCTGCAAGTTATGAATTTTGTCTCCCTATCTTTTGTTAATTGATTTAGTGTTTTACACTTTAATTGCTAAACATCAGAAGTTGGTTTCAAGATTGACAACACCTGATACAAAAAGCTGTGAACAAATAAGCTTATCACACATTATTAAACACTGAATTGTGAAAGTCTGGTTATAAATTTAACTCCTGCCACTTAGTTATCTAATGCAGGTTGCACCTCTTTTATCCGGCAGTTTTCATCATCTGACACGTTTTGAATCTGACACCATTAGTGTGTGAATCTGCCTCGAGAGTTCTTTGATACGGTTTCAAAACGCGGTTTGAATCCTAATTTAGCGGTTTAAACCAAATGTGTAAAAACATAACCGCGGTTTGAAACCAATTGAAAGAACTCTGAATTCGACAACTTTCAATGTTTATTTTAGCGTAAATTTAGACCTATATCTTCATTTTTCTAAATCTTATATATTATTTTTTTAATACAACAAATTAAAAAGCATAAGCAAACACAAATAATTTTCATTTATTATAATATAATTTATATTAATCAATCTTTATTATTATTGGATGAAGTTTTGTAACACACCACTTTTTATTAAATTTGACTAGTTTTTACCTTCATCCTAATTTTAGTCTTTTATACAACTTATTAATTCGGAAATAAAGAGTAAGCCTTCAGTGAGAATCAAACTCACACCCTCATTGCGAGAAGGAGACTAGTTTACACCTATCTGGCAATGAGGGTGTGAGTTTGATTCTCACTAAGGCTTACTCTTTATTTCCGAATTAATAAGTTGCATAAAAGACAAATAAAATTAGGACGAAGATAAAAACTAGTCAAATTTAATAAAAAGTGGTGTATAATTTATATTATATTAAAAATATATTGTTTTCCACAATATTAGAAAAATTCTTAAAAGTCAATAAACTGCTAAAATCTATTACGTAATTGTATGAAAAAAATAATTTTCTGTTTTGTGGTCTGGCAATGACTAGGTCCCAAAGTTGCCGGGTTAAAGAGGTACAACTGTATTTGTTTACATATTTGTTGCTTAAACATGTATAAAAAAAAGTTGTTGCAAAACAGTTATATTTACTTACATATATTTTCTCTTCAAACTCTGGTTTTAACACTAACTTTATGGATTTATCACAAAAAAACTTTCTTGGAATTTGAGAGATATACAAAATTGATTGTGTGTTCCTAGTTAAACTTGAGACATTTTTATTTTTTTAATCAACATAGATTTATGTAAGATTCTTTGCCAAGCTAAACTATACTGTTGTCTTTTTTATCTTCTGACACTTTCCACCCATCTTGCTGCAAAAATGATTAAATAGTAAGATTAAGTAAATTGGTAGCTAAGATTTGATTTTGTCTTTTAAAAAGCGTATTAACTATAACGCTACATTCTATGCATCTATGGACACATACAAATTGAAGCTATAAAATTGTAGTAAAATACCATATATGTCAAATTATAAGCCAAATTGTTTACAAGGGTATTTGGAGGACTACTGCTCACTGCAACTCATCCAAGCCATGTAAATGTCCAAGCTTTGGTAGATGGCCCCTCTAGTAATAATACCAGAGCATTGGACTCAGTGTAATATTTGCATAGTGTTTCTTTTTAAATAATGACCTAATATACTGGCATATATGGTATTTCTTAATTTTAGACTTTTAAGAATATTTATTTTGGTTCTGTGGATCTTTTTTATATGAAGTTTAACATTAAATTCAACTTACAAATTGTATTTTCTTTCCCTGACCGAGTTTACACTTGTAGTCAATTTTTGTCATCACTGAGTTTTACCGTCTCAAGCTAAAAACATTTAAGATTGGATACAATGAATAATGGTCATGTAGTAATTTGATTCAAAGATCAACTCATCTGGTTGATCTCATACCAGCTAAACCCATAGGAATCTTGTAAATGGTGTTTATTCTCCAAAATAGAGAATACTATGTATGAGTTGTGCTGGATTCCCTGTGATCACTAACCCTTAAAGAACAGTTATATTTTATACTGTATATGCCAGACGAATGGTTCACAAGGGTATTTGGAGGACTATTGCTCACTACAATTCATCCTAACCCCATAACTGTCCATATCAAGCTTCGGTAGATGGCACTCTAATCATAATACATGCATTGGATGCAGTGTAATATTTGAATAGGTGTTTCTTTTTTTTTCTTTAATTAAATATCTATCTTATATACCAGTATATATGGTATATGAATTCCTACATGATGTTGTTGCCTTTTGTTTAGGATTTCTACATATGCCATGATTTTTAAATGTAAATCTTAATTTCTTTTGCCTTTCTGCTGTATAATATAATCCTATGTTGATTTTTGCTTAGATTATCTGTATATTCAGGTCTCATTGAAATTTAGACTCTTTCTCATAGCAATTCATTTTGTCTTGCTCTTTTTCACAGTTAATCATGTGACTTGCTAAAAGCAAAAGATTAAATGACAATCTTTTAAATCTCCTTTGAAATTTTACTTCAATCCATTCTATCTACTTTCCATAAAATATTCTTTTGATATACAGGCTATGTGGAAAGAAGCTATTTTGGTAAATCCTATAAAATGTAGAAAAATATATTACAGATTTCAAAATCCATTAGAAAAATTGAAAAATAAGTTACTTTTCAAATGTCCTATATTTTTTTTTTTTTCATTTTTTTTACTTCACTATATTCTTCTGCTGAATTTATATTTGTTGCCTTTTTGCCAAATAAGAGAACAACTCCAAAAAATATAAAAATAATTTTCACTGCCAATAATGAAATATTTTAATAACAAAATGAACTCAGCAGATAAAACAATTTCATATGTAAGTAAATTACTGGAGTTTAACACTTGCCTATCTCAGTTTTCTTACAAATTCTTATACCATAAGAGATATATATATATATATTTCTTTTTTTTTTTTTTTAATCCTGTAACCCAGTGCAGGGTCATTGGGACACCACAGATGATTTCATCATAGGTGTGTCAAGGGTGAGATAGCCTGACAGAGCCCATCCCTCTTCAGGCTGGTTTGGAATTCTAGACTGGTTGCCAACGTAACTAGCGTCAAGTCTGTTCTATTATTTACTCATGGCTGGCGGGAAGAAGAGATGAATTTATGCCTCCTCCAAGTGCATTAGTGCAAAGTGATCATAAACTGTCTCAGCCAGAGTTTGAACTCTGCTTGCCAATTCCATTCTTCGTGCTGTTAACTGTTCAGCCACCCTGTGCTTCCAAGAACTTCTTAACTGCATACAAAAAGAACTGTTACAATTGCTTTTGCTTGTTAGGAAAATTTGGTTTGAAATTTTAAAATGTCGATAGGTTCATAACGAAATGCACAATCACAAATCTTTATGCATAAAATTTTTCCAAATTCACTAATGTCCTTCCTGAGATAAATATATGGCGGACAAGGACTATTTGTCTTCACAATACACGCCAGATTAGTTTTCTCAAAATCGGACACAAGTTTTCCAAAACCGGACAAATTCGTTCAATCCTGCTCAAAATCTGTCAAATTCGGACAGAAAAAATTGATAGCTAAAATAGCTAATAGTTGCTAGATTGCAGTCACAATAATGAAAATAAATAGCTAAAAACAGCTAGATCATTATGACAGTTAAAATAGCTAAAAGTAACTAGATATATCCAATATATAAAAACAATTTCTTATATCTAAATTTAGATATAAAATATCAAAGTTGGCATCGCTGAGTGGAGCCTTAAATCAGACAATTTTGGATGTCCGATTCTTAAAATTTTTAATTGGACATAGCTGCCAACCCTGACAATACCCTTATTTTTACTTTTACAGTAGACTCATCTCTGAATTTGGCTTGGTTCAGTTATAGAAGAAAAGTGTCACATAAAATTCATGATTCTGACTTATATGTTAAAAGAATTTGGAAGATATATTGTGTGATATAAATGCACTCACTGAAAAAGTAGTAATACTGATGTTTTTAATCACATTATTTATAGAAGCTGTGCAAAATTTGTACTGTTTAATATAAATAAGTGACCATTTCAGTTGCTCTAAGTAAAAAGGAGAATGGAACCTGACTTCAAACAAAATGGCTGATCTTTGTGATAAATAAATGAACTCAGACAGTTATATTGACTTTCTGTTAAGTAGAGGAAGTTGTGAAGAACCATAATTGCTGGAGATTTCAGAAAAATATTACAATGCTTTTACTATACTGTCTATGATGACTATTTAAATCTTTTTCAAATTTATCCTTACATTCAATTTTTAAAGGAAACTTTGTAAGAACTATTCCATCTTTGTATATAAATGTTAAAATACTGAATGCTTTGTTATACCCCAATTTACTCATGCCACTGATTAGAAATATTAAGAACAGGAACTGCTAACACACTCGGAGCTAGAAACTTGACCCTGTAAAAACCTACTTGCTACTGAAACCGCAGCAGTGGTCGTGGCCCTATGCTCCACAAGTAGTCTACAAGAATAAACAAAAAACAAATTGGGGGAGGTTGAATATTATTGCTTGTCAAATATTGGTCCACTGAATTTAAAATGTGTGTATGAAAATTATTTTTATAAATTAACTTGAAGAAAAATATAACCACTCATATTTAATGGTGCTTCATTCAAGTAAAATAAATCTTTAGAAATAGTCTCTGAGCACAGGAAAAACTTGAAATTCACAATTTTATAATTTATGATCTTAATTAGGTCATGGCAGAGAGTATGGCTATTCACTATAATTAAATATTTGTAAGTATTAAAAATGCAATTATAATGGGAATTTACATTCATTATAGAAATTTAAACTAATTTATTAAAATATTTTATTGCCTATCCAAGTAGAAAAATAAGCACCTGACTAGAAACTTTTGGGTGGGGGGATATAATTGAAACACTCCCCCATACAGCTTTCAGAAATTATAGACTTTCTAAAGAAAAAGCTTCATATCTATAGTTTACATAATGCTTGCTTGCATTCTATCATTTGAAAACTATCATTATTAATATGCTGTTTGTCTGAAAGTCTCTGTAGATGAAGTGGGGCGTCTGTTTTCTATTGTTATGAAGTAATAAACTGATCCCTCCATGATTAATACATCTTAGCGTAAGATGTCCTTGGACATAAAGTGTGTGGGGGGTTTCTATAGTTATGAAGTAATAAATTGATCCCTCCATGATTAATACATCTTAGCATAAGATGTCCCTAGACATAAAGAGGGGGATCGGTTTGCTATCTGTATTTAGTGATAAACTGGAGAAAAAAAATTTCATTTCTGATGTTCAACACTTAAAATACTTGAGTTAATTTCTGCAATATTATTGATGTATATTCTTAAAAGCAGATATTGGCATATGATTCTTTTGTAAGTTTTTTTTTTTTGAGCACTTGAAAATGTATATAAGTACAAAATGTGGTATGTAATCCTATTTGCTGGTTTTTTAACCCTTTCAAGACTCATGGGAAATATATATCCCAAGGTTTCTATGACTGCTGGGATATATATATACATGGCCCGAAGATCTCTTTTAGAAGAGATATTTTAATTCAGGCATTAAACACCTTAACCCTTTATAAGGCACCCCTAAAAATATTTTAGATATCAAAACAACCTTTTTGTATGTTAAACTAGGCCTAATTACAAGATATTTTCAGTTGCAAGTTTTCTGAAATTTTTTTGTTTATGGGGGCAAAAACAGGCTAATTTAATGGGGCGTGATGTGCCTCAAAACAGTTTCTGTCTTTGTTCAAGCACAAGTGTATTTTGCAAAGCTTGCAGTCCACATTGGTGCAGATTATGTTGTCTTGTGGTTACAATATTTAAATATGGCTGACAGGTCCTCAGGTGATCATATATAGTCACTTGGTTAATAGGTTAGTCTTGAAAGGGCCATAATATAAAATCTAATGTTGCAGTTTCATTTAAAAAGATTAATGAGAATGAATTTAAAGTATTTTTATGCATCTGTTTCTTAAAGCACATATAAACAATACCTACTTATAATAAATCATTTCCATTTTTTCTACTAGTGAACTAGTTTTCATTACTTATATAATCAAAGCTAAACACCTAACGAGGATAAAATGTACCGGTATTAGTATTCTTATATTTTACACAGCATTTCTTTTTCATCATGAAGAGTTTCCATTGGGTGTTGCTACTTAACAATACCCATTTCTTCTCGAGACCCCTTTTAACATGTGTAGTAGTCTTTCATTGCCTATTGCCAAAGTATTGATGAAAAGAATGTCAAAAATACCATATATGCCGGACTATAAGACAAATGGTTTATCAGGGTATTTGGAGCATTACCACTCACTGCAACTCATCCAAGTCCCATAACTTATTATTGAGCTTTGATAGACTGCCCCCTATTCATAATACCAGCACATTGAATGCAGTGTAATATTTGCATAGTTTATTTGTTCTCTAATTAAATGTCCTATATATGGTATTCCATAACTGAAGATTATTTGGATTCTCTAGGTTTGGGTATTTAGTTAAATGTAATATTTCTTGTAAATTCTAATTACTTTTGGCAAGGATGTATTGATTTTTTTTCTCTCTCAACTAAAAATCTATTTTTATAACAATTCCTAAAAGGCCTTAATTGTTGAGATCTATCCTGCCACTTTTTTTAAGTAATGGATTTCAAAGATTTAATCCTAAAGAAACTTTTGTATCTATTATGAATACCTCAGTTACTTTATAATTTAAATTCAACACAGAACGCCTTATTTTATTGCCACCATTCTCAACCTTTTGGGGGTCACAGCCCCCTTGAGGGCTCTTCTCAGGTTCCAGGGCCTCCTGTCAAACCAGGATACAACACGAACAGACAGACAAATTCATTTACTATTATTTCAGTCTATGGCCCCCTTCAAATGTGCCAGGGCCCTCAAGGGGGCCATATGGCCTCAGTTGAGAATGATTGTTTTATTGAAATAAACAACAAAGCCTTATTTTTATTTATTTGTAGAAAATTGGTTACCAAAATCCTCATAAGAAATATAGTTAATTTTTATTGAGGTAGGATTCCTCAGAGTTCCCTCCCTTGGGCGCAACAAAGTTTGTGTTTGAACTTGATAAAAACTATTTTTTAACAGTTAAATTTGACTTTTGCTTTTTCTATTAATAAATTCCTATATTGTCTATTGTCCTATACTATAAAAAAAATAGGCAACTGTTCCTAACTATAACTATGTAATTTACTTACATATTTTATTGTCTAAATCATTTTCTTGGACTTGTACATTATGTGAATTTATAGTGGCATATCATAAGATCATAGCTATTACTTCTATTCACAGATTCTTCTATTTTGAAATGTTCTGCAATTCCTTATTCTGTTAGGACATATTAAAGCAGTGGTTTATTTTTTAGATAGATGGGAGCCCCAGTTTTAAAGTCTGGCTTTTTGTTCCTGTCTTGAATTTGAAATTGAACAGTAAATAAATTCTATCTTTCTCACAGAAAACTTCAGGATTTGTTTTGAAAATGTTCTATGGGTTGGGTTTTTTATCCTTTTAATTGTATTTTTTTAAAACCTTTCAAGAATAACCTAATAAGGTGCTTAATGCCTGAATTTTCCATATTTTGAAGAGCTAAAATCATTTGTCACAGAATTAGCAGATCACTTAAACGTCTTTCCTGTTCAGTCATGTAATGCAAACTAATTTCTGCATGGATTTCATACTATGACATTGTAATCCCTGGAAAATCTCATTTACTTGATTTGTTCATGATACATCCCAGTAGACTTCTAAAAGAGATTTATGGGACATATATATCCCAGCAATCATAGAAACCTCAGGATATATATGTCCCAGGTATCTCAAAAGAGTTAATTAGTGACTTGAAAAGTAAGAACAAATCACTTTGTTTTAAGCAAGTATGTTCCAGTGTGCCTGGTAAAACAAATTGCCTCTGTAAAACAAAACTACAATATAACATGATCAATATTATGATTGTGATAACTGTGATTGTAATAGACAATGTTGATTGCTTGATCTTTTAAAACTTTTTTTTTTCAATTTTTTAGGTGAGATAGATTCTTTCTGGTCAACTTTTCTATATAACTGATATAGATATAATTTATATATGTAAAATATATTCTAAAAGGAGCCACATGATTTTTTTTATGTATTCCATATAGAAATTGCAACATACAATTTCTATTCATTTTTATTGGGAACAGGTGAACCTCAGCAAACACTTCATATTGATGCAGGAATAATTTATGAGCTATCATTTTCTGGAAAATTATCTGTCATAAAGCAAAATATTGTCAATATAAAAGAATATAACTTCATTATTCCTCAAATTGTCAAATATATTTTTAAAAAGAAAAAACATGACTGATTGAATTTTTTAAAAATTCTTTAACCTTCAGCACTCTGCATTCTTTTTCAAGGGCGCCAAGATTTTGTGCCCTTAGTTACTTTGAAATCCTGTAACTTGTGTGTCTGTTCATGTATGACTGAAATTGACATGACAAAGCAACTGCGAAATTCAACTACACTATTGATCAGAGCCGCCCTGCAGTGGTAGGACAACCTTCTTTATTTTTTTTCTCGTCGAACAGTCTCCTACAGAATGCTAAAGGTTAAGAAGCCTGACACATTTCAGTCTCAATACTTATCCTTAATCTAAACTCTTGAGAGACACGGAAAACAAATATCCATCTCAATCCCACTTATCATAAAGCTATAATGAGAAGTACTTTATCAGTTGAACACAACCTGGTCATGTTCAACATTCAAGGAAACATCAAGGGAATGTGTCCACTATTTGAGTTCTCTAATAAATACATCTGCTAACTACTGAATTAATCTTGTGCGCAAAATTCACTTTCTTTATAAATATGGTTGATGATTTGATTTTGTAACTGAAGCATAATATGGCCAATTTTTATGTTTTCATAATGACTTTAATTTAGTGATTTCTAACTTACTAATAATATTGGCATCTGCTTTTTTGTCATTTGTGGCCAGACATTCTGAGCAAATCATTTTTACCATTGTACTTTAAATATACTATGACATGACTGTTATACAATATTTTAAAGTAATACTGTTACTTACCAACAAATGTTAGAAATGAAAATTATTACTGTATTTTCCGGCATCAACAACTCTTTTTTTTATTCCCCCCAGAAATAAGTCTTGAAAATTCACTGTGTCCTACAGTACAATTTCATAGGTCTATCCTATTTTTATCCCCCCCCCTCCCAATATTTTCCAAGTCAAAATTGGGGAGCATCCTTGAGGCCGGAAATATGGTACATGGGATTTTGAATTACTAAAGTATTAAGTGTACACTGTCGGCCATTACTGAATGCATGCACATATTTTTTTCCTTTTTCCTTTTAAAAAACTGGGTTAAAAAAATCATTGAACATTTCTTCTCACTTTGCAGACTTGTGTGGGTTTTTTTCTCTCTAATGTCTATTTTTATGTTAGTCCAAAAGGAGTTTTTTTTCTCTTCAGGCTTTAAATTGACTGCTCTCCAACCAAAAATATGGGATTCTGTTTATATTATCTGATTTTCCCATTAATGATCAGATTCAGTGTTTCTTAATTCTGATAATTATAGATTTTTGTAAATAAAGACACAATTTTATAAACATACATCAAAACTACCATATATGCCGGACTATAAGACAAATGGTTTACAAGGGTATTTGGAGGACTGCACTCACTGCAACTCATCCAAGCCCTTTAACTGTCTATATTGAGCTTCAGTAGACAGAAATATAAAATGTACCAGTATTAGCATTTTGCTAAAACTAAATAAAAACTTATATTTTACACAGCATTTCTTTTTCATCATGAAGAGTTTCCATTGGGTGTTGCTACTTAACAATACCCATTTCTCCTCCAGACCCCTTTTAACATGTGTAGTAGTTTTTCATTGCCTATTGCCAAAGTATTGATGAAAAAAATATTGCAAAAATACCATATATGCCGGATTATAAGACAAATGGTTTACCAGGGTATTTGGAGCATTACCACTCACTGCAATTCATCCAAGCCCCATAACTTATTATCAACCTTTGATAGACTGCCCCCTAGTCATAATACCAGCACATTGAATGCAGTGTAATATTTGCATAGTTTTTTTGGAGGTTTTTTTTTTCAAATTAAACATCCGTCTTATATACCGGTATATATGGTAAATGTTAGTACATTTAATTCAAATGGGAAATTTTGATTGATTTTATGAGAAAGTAAAAATGAAAAATTTTAAAATCATGCTAAATTTATACATTCAAAAAACAGATTCCATACTATTAAAGGTATTCCTGTATATTTTGAAATAAAAGCAAAAAAGTTTTTTTATGGTATTACATATATAGTGTCTTTACCTTTGTCATCAATCACAAATTTATTTTTTTAACAACAAAGTAAAACATTAGAAATCATGTTTATAATAATAACAAAAAAACATTATTATATATATCCTCCTGCAACTGACTGAATACTAATTGAAGGTTTGTTTTATTTGTTTTTTAATAAATTGTACAGCTCATCTTAAAATAGTGAAGAATTTCTTTTTAAATCTTAAAATCCATCATTGCTGTGCCAAAAGAGCTGACTTTAAAATTTCTGGTTGTCGCAACATTGCTGGTTCGTAGCAATATTTATTTTGTAAAATTACAGAATGTGCCACAAGGGGGATTGGGGGTCATATATTGACTATCCTAATTTTAGATAGATCCTTTCATGACCCACACATACAGCATTGTTCCTCACAACAAAAAAATTAATCCCTCACTCATTCTTTCTCAATCACCCTAATATTGCATTTGCTTTATGGACCTAAACTATCTCCCCATGATAATATATCAAGGCTGACTATATAACTGGCCTACCAACTATGCAACTGAAGTCTCTGACTGGAGGCGAGCACAAATTTGCTGAAAAGAAAAATCTTTTTAGACAATCTGTTGTAGTTATCAAGAAGAAAGAACGAAGAAAGTTCTATTATAGAGAATTTAGGAAAAAATAAATAAGGTGTCTACTGATAAACATGTGTACTTAGAAAATAAAGACGTTAAATCTAAAATAAAAAACTACTTAAGACCATCCAACAGAAGTGTAAAAACTATAAAACCCAGAAAAATTGAATAAACTAAAATTTTCAGGGTTAAATTTGCTTTTTAAAACAGACTGTAACAAACTTGTTGACTGCTTGTCTGTAAATGATTACTTTGACCCACCCCCAGTCAGATACTTGATTCGCATGGCGGCAAGGCCTTATTTATAGTCAGCCTTGCAATATATAGAATTTCAATGATACATATACAAATGAATGATGATGGAAGGAGGATAAAAAGCAACTGAAATTAATAATTGACAATGCTTATATAATAATAAAATTAAAGATAATATTACTAGAAAAGTTTTTGTTAAATGAAAGTAATTTTCCAATGAAAAATAATTATAGCCTTTTCAATATCAGAGGGAATAGACACTATATTGCGTTTCATGTGGTAAAGATATAACTATAATTTACTATACTTTATATAATGTTATGCAAGTTTATGTACCACATATACTCAACTATAAGACAAATAGTTTACAAGATTATTTGGAGAACTATCGCTCACTGCAACTCATCCAAGACCCATAACTGTTCATATCAAGCTTTGGTAGTGGCCCGCTAGTCATAATACCAGCACATTGGACGCAGTGTAATATTTGAATTTTTTTTTTTTTTTTTTAAATTAAATGTACGTCTTATATACCGGCATATACAATAATTACATACAAAATGTAATTTTAATTGCAATTGCTACCCATGTACACTGCAGCATGCATATTTTTGCTTTTATCTGGACTTCTTTTTTTTTCTCTAGTCTTTCAAGGGAAGGAGAAATTTTGTTTGTGCTGTGAATTTATACTTAATTTATTTTTATTTATTCATCTTTTATTTTTTCTAAAAAAATGTCATTTCGTTCTTGGTGTCGTACACCTTTTCTAGATCTCCCACCACTGACTATTTATTGTTGTCAATAGACACCAGCAACTAACTGTTGTGACCTCACCTTCTGGTGTTTCACCCTCATTCACATGTAACCTGGTGCTAACTAAAATATAAAAGGCAACAATTTTTTTCTTTGAACTGTGAACTGTTGTGAAATATTCTTGGGAAGTCACACTAGTATTCTTTAATCTTTTTACTGCAGGTACACAATCTCTGCTCGGATGGTGTAATGGTTAGCATGTCTGCCTTACACGCAGAAGGTATGAGTGAAGAGTGGGGAAAACTCTTCATTAGGACAAATTTCCCTGTGCTCTCAGCAGCTAATTGAGTACACTCTAAGCTGTGTGATTAGGGTGGAGGTATCCTTTCAGTGGACTTTTAAGAATAAAGTCCTGGGCTTGACCGGACTTGAAATTTCCAAGGATCACTAAGCTGGCGCATGCAACAGAAACCGAGTCTTCACCACCGGGCTCCATACTCCATTGGGAGTTATCTTTTGAGAGACGGGACGCTTTACTTTCTTTCTTTCTTGACTTTTTTTTTTTTTTT
>VCCN01003404.1:11404042-11417447 GCA_006491835.1 Architeuthis dux
ATTTGTCAGTTTAGCTCTGTTGATAAGAGAACTGCTTACCAATCACTTGGTCGTGATTTCAAATCACGGTAGGGAAATGTTAATTTTATATATTGGCTTGGTTTAACATGAAAGACAAACAGTGAAGTCTTTACACCCCTGTATTGGGTGAGGATTGTTCCCTGTTCTTGTTGCTATGGGGGGGGGGACAAAGTCAACTTGGATTGAAGTTTAATAAAAATCTCAGAAAATTCCAATATTTCCTGATAGCCAGCTGAGTGTGAAGATGAATTTATTTCAAGAAATAACCGGAGTTTATTTTCACAAGATTTTCATTAACCCTTTCCAAACTGAGTTTATTTCTAAATTTTACCAGTTTAAGATAACTCAAATTTAAATTTAATTTGTGAACTATCTACACAAGTTAACTCCCATGTATACCATGTATATTCCTGTAGGATTATGCTCGGCAATAGAGTAGAGGCATTTTTACTCGTGAATTTCTGGTTTGGGTCATTTCCATGGAAAACGAATGCAATAAAATTGCAAAATATATTGTAAATATAACAGTATCAAGGATGAAGTTGTAATGAATTGTAACAATTATGTGTTAGAATTACTGTTACATGATTCTAAGGAATTCTAATAAAACAATAATCTCTTCCACTTCAAACATGTCATCAGAGTCCAGAATGACCACAAATGTCTCTTGGGCATTCATAAGTCTATGCCGGGTTGTCATGGTATTGAAAATTTATCATATCCCTAATTTCAAAGCATGTCACCGCTACATGGAAGCAGTGTTGCCAACTCAAAAAATATTTTCGCACCAGTTTGACTGCCAAAAAGTGCAAAACTTTTTAAAATGATCAAAAACCAAAAAGACGCTAAAATTGGTCAAAAATAGCCAGAAAATGGCCCAAAACGGCCAAAATATTTTAGCCGCAAACACGCTAATTTAGCACTCTTTGATCTAAACTTTGGTTACAAAATACAGGATTTTAATTAAATTTTCCAAAGTGAAAGTAGCCTATCTTAAGACAGGGTCCAGAAAATCACATCAGTTTCTATACACAAAGGAACATTTTTCAATATTTAAAAGAAAAACTACTTAAATCTTGTCTATCAGACAATTTTAAGGGATGAAGGTAAGACTGAAAAACATCCTTGTAGGTACTCATTCTCTGTGTTGCTGATGTTGTTACCATAACATATCAGCTGATACATTCTACAGTCTTCTTCAGATGTATAAGGAAAGAGAAGGTTCTTTTTTTTTTTTTTTTACTGAACAAGATGGCCAGCAGAATGGTTTGGTTCATTTTAGCAACGCAAGATAAAAAGATTTAGCTGTGTTGGTTAAAAACATTCACATTTGCTGAAGAGGGCAGTTGTTAGCTCTCAGTGTCAAGCCCCCCTTCCATTATTGGAAATGGGGCTCCCTCTCATATCTTCCGTCTCCGCTTCTTTATATGTTGGATAGTGAGGTGAATGTCCTGGACTTGGATAGAAAGGAAGCACTCAAAAGTTATTTGTAAAACTGAGAACATTTTTATTTCTTAAGTTACGTTTTGTCGGCCGGAGAATGAAGAGTGGGAGAGAGATAAGGAGAACCAACAGTCTGTCCCCCAACAGGGACACTGGTCTTGTGCCTTTTGGTCCAGCCTAAGCGGTCTGGGTCTCTTGAGCTTCCTATCTGTTGGCCTGTGTCTCTCTCATGGGCTTCCATACGCACATGCCAGTGTGTCATTTCCGGTTTCCACATCCTGTTTTTGGACACCCACTAAGGTGACCGGGTCATTTCCGATTCCACACAGGTGTTGGCCTGGAAATGACCTCTGTGACAGTATATCATAACATATTTCCATTAAAATAAAACATACGGAATAAAAGATACATAAACATTACAGTGGGTAATCTAATTTTATTAACCAATAACTCGTAGACGACATTGTTAATGATTATTTGCATCATTCTCAGAAGGGAGGTGATTTAATTATATGGGTAAATATGTAAGAAACAGGTCTGGTTAGTCACAAAATAGAAATAGCTTTTGGCAACATGCCATGTTGGGGGTGATCAATGAATAAATTACTTCATTCGCCTTTTGTTGGATCACTAAAAAAATCCAAATTTACAAAAAAAAACAAGTGTGAATGCAGTCGGGCACTAACTGAAGGCCAATTTAGCATAAACTTACATTGTAAATTGACCTCCCACTGAAAACCTATTTTGGGGGGGGAATTTTGAAAAAATAAAAGTAAATGTTTAAATTTTCAGCCCTCTAGCTCCATTGGTGCAGCCTGTACGTGTGATACATACATACATAGCCATCCAGACCAACTGAAGAAACCTATGTTGACAGTTTTCTAATAACCAAATATAAACAATTAGAACAGATGTCACAACAGGTATCTGGATGGAATTACAGAGCATATAAACAACTCCACATATGAAGTGACAAAGAGTTAGAAGATAGTGTAATGTTTATATATGTATGTATTAATGTCTATATGTATGTATTAATGTTTACGCTTAATAATAAATAAACATGCTGAAGCAAGCTCCCAGCAGCCCCCATTCCATTTCCCCAAAACGCGGGTCGGAAGTGAGAATGGGGAAGGCTCTCTTTTTCACAGGCAAAATAAAGTAAATGGGAATTTCCCGGCTTTTAGACAATGATGTCATAATATTTTTTAAATATTGGGTGAAAAGAAATGTCCACAGAAATTAGTTCGCATTACATGACTGAACAGGAAAGATGTGTAGTTTTTTCTGAAAAAAAAGGCAAAAAGTGAAAGTAGTAGGTATGAACAAAATGAAAAGAATTTCAAGCGTGTAAGCAACACCTGATTTTAAAAATGTATGGTAGACAATGCAGTACACAAAATATATTTTAGTGGGGAAAATAAACAAGATTAAAATGCAACACAAGAAAAAAGCATGTTGTCATTTGCAGCTCCCATAATTTAAAAGAGCGGTCAATTTACATAAACAAAAAAGAAATAAAATATATTAAAAATACATTGGGTTAATATTTTTTCATCCATTTAATAATATTTTTAAATAAATTTACAGTCGAAGCACACTATAGAAGTAATAAAAAATGTCAGATTAATTGAAATAATCGATAAATATTATGAAAAATGTTTTTTTTAAATATTGAATGAAAAAAAATGTTTTTTTCAAGATCAAAAGCCTAAATTATAAATAATCAAACAAAACTAAAAATTTGCTGTGAAGAAAAATATTTTACTCCCAAAGTAAGAGTTCCATTTGAGGAGTTCCAGAATATTTTTCTAAAAAAGGTAAACAATTAATATCTCTAGGGATTTATCTGTAAAATGTGTACAAATCAATGAAAGCATGAAAATAAATCATTAAATTAATAAAAGGTCGGGTAGGAATCGTATGAAGAAAAAAATTCTTCTTCTCTGAAATTTGGCATGAAAAATTCTTTAAAAAGAAATTTGTCCTTTAATAAATAAGTATCCCAAATTTTATTAAAATCGAATAATATGCTGATTTTTGCCAGATTGTAAAATTTTAGTTCATACCTAGAAAGTAGTGTTCAGGTTTTGTTTTGCAGTGAGCCATTATAGAGGCAGTGCACACTCTATTCCTCTCTCTTCTACACCCCAGTCTCCTGTACCTCCCATCATCACAACCTTCGATGTCTTAGCCTAACATACCATCCTCACCATTTTTGGGTCTGGGAACGCTCAAAACTATTTCCCATATAAATTAATGGTAATTTCTTCTTCGCTTTACGTCATTTCAGCTTACGAAAGGCTTCTATAGGAAATAAATGAAATAAGCAAACTCAGTTACTTCCCTTGAATACTAAAACTACATTTTTCATTTTCAAAGTTACGCTTACTGAGAAGTAACGCGGATTGGAAGCTAGAGAGAGAGGATATAAATATTTCCATTTCCAAGTACTTTAAGGTATGTTCTGTTTATATTTTATGATAAATTATCTTGAAATTTAACATAATGAAATAAGTAAAGACGAGAAAATGTAGTTTTTGTCTTTTATTTTACGCGATGTAAGAAAAAAACACGAAGCGGAAGAACCTTTTAGTTTTTCAGTTGTGGTGGTCAGTTAAGTTTAAGTTAATTTTTTTTTTTTAATCTGTTGTCTTTTTTCTTATTTAATTTAAAAAATACTTTATCTATTCTTTTTAACTTCATAGACATGTTAAATTTTCAAGGATTTATTAGGATTGTATTTTTATCTTTAGATGACTGATGTTCGGTTAGGTAAAATATTTTTGGGGAAAAAGCGTGAGACCACTAAAACATGTTAAATCTTGTTGTAAGAAATTGCGACAAACTTTTTTTGTTTACTCGGTAAAACAATATACCATCACGTTTATTTGTTATTTTTTTCGTTTTTTATTTTAAACTTTTGAGTTTATTATTCTTTGTCGGGGTTATATAGAAAACAAAATAAGTCACTTACTACTTAAGTATAGCCTCTAAGAGTTATTAAGTAGATGAATTTGTAAATTAAACAAAGTTTTGTCTCTCTCGACTATCTTGTAGTTTAGCGTTCCAAATTATCACGGTTATTTGTTGTGAATTTTTGAAGGTAACACGTCGTTCAGTTACAAAATATTAGCCGATGTAAAATCTATAAACAAATAGTTTGTTTTTTTTTCGATAGTATCAACATTTTAAAATTTTTTTATTGTTATTTGTATTTTTATTCATACAATATATATCGAAAAAAAAACATACCAAGTTTTCAAAACTTGGAAAAAAAATTTGGACATCATGGAGTTAAGCTATGTTTTCAAAAATATCTAGAATCCCGATAGAATCCTTAATTTTTGTGTATGTTTGGCCGTCCTTTTTAGTTTTAGGGATTCCTTCGCAAAATATTTGGAGCCATGCCTAGAATGAAGATACCCACTGAAATTGTGCAAATACCCGAATTATTGTCACCCGTTCACATAGAAAAATATCTGGTATGAATTAAAAATCAGAACTAACACTAACGGAAATTTAGAAATAAATTGAACATTTAAAAATCAAAATTTGTTTCGTTTACTCCGTACCTTCTTTTTCGTAAATGTCTATTAAAAAAAAAAAAACCTTTAAATTCCGAAATGGCCTAAACTAAGGTGAATAAACATCGTGTTATTCGTGCCCTTTTTTAAACTTAAAATAAACGCATTTACATTAAAAGCCTTTAAATTCAGAAATAATCTCAACTACAGTGAGTAAACATTGTATTCAAATCAATGCTTGGGTCACGAACTTTTCTAAAGCGCCCTAGATTCTAGATGTTTTTAGATGATTAATTTGGGACGCTAAACTTCCTTAGATGTTAGATATTTCCAAATGTTTTTGAAAACATGGCTTAACTCCATGATGTCCAAAAAATTCGTTTTAAGTCATGCCAACAAAACGAAATCAACTACGGAAGTTTAGATACGCCTAAATTTATAAGAATGGAAAGCATTAGCATACCAAAGATAGAAACGGGAACACCATTGTATTTATTTATTTATATATATTTAAAGCAAATAAGAACAAAACAGTAATTAAATGTATAAATTAATTCTTTTAAGATAATATTTTTTTTCAAAAGATTTCTTATTCTTAAACTGGAACACCATTTAATGAATAAATTCTTTAATAAAAGATTATTTTATTGTAATATTCCACCGTAATAATCTGAACTACGAGATAAACCTTAAAGTCTAAAAACCTTTTAAAAGATTTTCACTACCTTTCCTTGACCCAAATATGATTAAGAAAGAAGTTAAATCGTAAGATAGGATTTTCGTCCTTACTTAGATACTTTAATTTGCTTTTTTAAAAAACTTTTTCCTTTTTTCTTAGTGAATTATGTATTTTCAGAAGTGACTTAGAATTCGTTGAAATAGGAAAAAGTATCTTTAAAAAACGTCTAATAATTTGAGAAACGACATTTTGATCCTAAGTTTACCTTTGTGGTGGTGGCTGATAACAAAAGAGTTAAAAAGTAGTTGTCATGAGTAATAAGAGAATGTTCGTTACGGTTGTTTTAACTTTTTTTTTTTCTGTCCCTTCGTTGCTGGAAGCCAATAATAATTAATTGAAGCCTGATATTCTAGGCAGCAGCACCTCATTATGCTAAGAAAAGCTGGGGTACGCCTGTTGCCTGTGGCCAAGGGAACTGGATAATTTCTGGATGACCCACTTACACCATGCAACCTTGTTTCACATAAAATACCTATCTATGTTAGGAATAATTAGGTTCAAGTCTGACATACTCAGTAGACACCTGGTACATTTGCAACGGTTGGTCTCCAACGAAGAAAGCAGTCTTCCACATCCTGCTTGGCGTAGCAAGAATGGTGATGTGGCAGACATGACGGAAGTTTATGAAGGCGGATCCTTTTCCGACAAACAAGTGATCTTATGCTTTAAACATCAGCTTAAAGTGAAGATCAGGTGTGAAAGAAAGAGATTGGACCCCATAAGCTTCAGCCACCAAGTAAATTTGACGCTGTATATCTGACCGGATTGATATTCCTGTACATCACTACTTATGTCCAATTGTTAATAGTACCAACCGGGGAAGGCAAGCAACTCATTTATATCGATGAAACTAACTGCAATTTGTTCTTGAGGCATTCGCAGGGAAGATCTAAGAAAGGGACCAGATGCTGTGTGATGGTTGCTATGTCCAGAAGCAGTAATATACACTATTGGAGCAATCTGTCCAACCGCTCTGGTCTACTAGGAGAGGCAAAGGGGATCATATACCAAGGACAAATGCAGTGCTTGAAATGACAGGGATAGTTATTGTCTGCGACAATGTGCCCGTTTATGTAGATTTGGAGAAGGTAATTCAAGAGAACAAATTTACTGGTGCCAATATTCTCCACAATGCCCATACAGCGCACATAAATCCAATTGAGGAATGCTGGAATCTCGTGAAGGTTGCTATGAAACACTGGATGTCCGAAACATTTGACACTATGATGTAGAGGTCGACCGATGAATTCGGTTGATATTTGACATTTTGTGATAATCGGCATTGGACGATTACTGAGATAATGAGGCCAATTTTTATTCTAATAGAAAAACAGTACCTTTTAGTTTAAAATTAAAATGAAAGGTTGAAAGAAGGGGGGGGGGGCAAAAAACATGTCATTTTTCATGAATTCGGCTTGGCGAGATCAAAGGGTTGACCGAGTTAGAGGTGGGGTAGTAAAGTCCAGAGAGACGACCGTACAACATGGAGGGAGGAGGTGGTTCATCTTTCTTTCCCACAAAATGAAGGGAAGATAGGCTTGGGCTTCTTTAGCTGGACGGGAGGGGAATAAAATAAAGGGTAAACATTGAAGTAGACTATACAGTGTTTATAACTAATGTATATAATTCATAACTTTTTCCTTTTCCAAATAGAGACAAATTTTTATTTTCAAATATTTTTCTGTGTTCAAGTGTATAATACATTATTTTAGAGGCAAAAAAAAACAAAACATATCAGCATTGACCCAAACCCATATTGGTCCACCACTACTATGATGGCTTTATCACCAGCCGGAGTTACTCAAATGGAGTACAGATTTCACTACCTCGAAGAAGCAATCGGTAAAGCAATGACTGTAATGTACAAAAGCATTTTGCTCCAACCTTGGCACAACAAGATCTTCAAATGGGGGATAATGTGTGAACTGGTTTTAGTTTCAATTATCTTTCTTTGTGATTATATTGTTCGTGAGTTTATATTTGTGAACCAATACTGTATCTCTTCACACTTATAAACTCTTATTATATTGTGTAAAGAAATTATTGTTTTAAATTGAAGTTCAACTTTTTTCAAAGTGTAGTTTAACTGTGCCGTCAAAAATGACGGCATATATGAAATGCATTTTTATAAACGTGGATAATAGAGATTTGCATCAAGTGACTTAAACTCAATTGTTTTAAAATACATTAATAATTACTGTTTGCAGTCATTGGTTGCAAAAGTAAAGCAATAATACTAGCTCTGTAAGAGAGACTGTACTTCTTTTAGGGACCGCACAACTTAACTTGTACTAATTTTCCCTTAAAAATGGTAAAGGAATTCTCAGTAAATTGGAAGTTCAAGAAACAATTGGCAAAGGAAATTCTCATGACTGACAACAAGCTCAATCAGGTTTTAAAAGTCATCCTAGCACCAGCCCTGTGTTCCATAAGCAATTCAATGTGCCATGCATGTTTATTGTTTCGGTACTTAGTACCTCCTTTGGTTGAAATGCCATGCCTAGAAAAATTCACCCTTTAAGTTTTAAAGATTCCAATACCAATCCCAACTAAAAAGACGCACCTTCTTCAATAAAGCTATGCTAATGCTATTATTAGCCTTAACGTAACGACAAACCACAAAATAGAAGATGTGTTTATTCAGTGCTATGTTTAGAGATTGTGAAATTTACAACAACAAAAATAGATTTCTTCCTTGGATAACTATGTTACATCACTGCAATTTATTTGCAAACTTATTTTCACAAAGGACAAAGCCAATATGCTTATTTCTTTTATTTATTTATTTTGTTAAAATGTTTTAGAAATGATAGCACCAAAAATTGTCCCTTGTGAGAAAGATGTTAAAAGTATAAAACGATTTAAAAAGACAAAAACAAACTATTCATTCAGTTCATTTATTAGTGGGATGACATAGTACTATAAAAACAGAGTATTGAGATGTTGTGTAAATGAATGAATAATTAAATAACTCAAGAAATGTTGGTATTAGTTTGGTTGGCGACCTAGTCCTGGGGCCAGCAGCATCTACCCTGTAGCTATAGTCTACAATCCGCTGCAGTGACTGGGGCGTTGGTATATATATATATATATATATATATATATATATATATAGCTGTATGTGGATTTGACAATATATATATTGTGTGTGTGTATATATATATTGTCAAATCCACATACGACGGCGGATTGTAGATCATTTTTAAGGCATATAAACTAATGTCTTTCTATTTACAAGAGCGCTCAATCCAGATTACTCCGAAGAGCTAAGATGTAAACAGGTAATTCTCTACTATAGAGGGGGCGTATACATAATCTAGTTATATATATTGTCAAATCCACATACAGCACTGTTTCGTTGTCTTACGACTCATCAGTGTGGCTATTGACTATACGTGCCTTGGTGCCATATATATCTATCTATCTATCTATCTCTCCTTCTCCTTCTAACTTCATGTTTTTGGCTGTAATTTTTCATGTTCGATATATAAAGTTGCATTTCTTTTTTTTTAATTGAAGCTAGAATTATGTAGTTTACCCGTGCCGTAAAACATGACAGCATATATGTGAAATATTGCATTTTATAAACGCGGATAATAAAGATATGCATTGCAGTTAGATTGACCACTAATTACAAATTATTATGTGTGTATATAACTTAGTAGTTTTTAACCGAAAACATAATCGAAATGTAAGAAAATGGTTTTTATGTTAAGTAGTTTGGTCACTAAAAAGAAGTGTGGTCCCTCCTACAGAGCTTGGAGTATTGCCTTATTTTTGCATTGCATACTCCAATGATTGGTCTTGAATGACCTAACCCTACCCGTAACCCTAATTTGTTACAACAGGAATGTTAGCAATATTTTAACCATATTATTGCACATTTCTCAATGGTATGTTACACCTTCAATTGTTTTAAAATACATTAATAATTACTGCTCACAGTCATTGGAGTATTGGCTGTAAAAGTAAAGCAATGATACTAGCTCTGTAAGATGGACTGTACTTCTTTTTAGGGCCCACACTACTTAACTTGTACCAGTTTTTACAAGATACTACTTTTCCCCTAAAAATGGTAAAGGAATTCTTAGTAAATTGGAAGTTCTGTTGTATGACATTTTGGAATGTGTATATATAACAGCTTCAAAATGTATAATTATACAACGTATTGATCAGAAATTACCACAATAATGAAAATTAAAAGCTTTTAATTTGTTTTTTTAATTTTGAACAACATCATGCTGGTATATGCTGTCGTTCATGTTCTGAATTCCTTGGCACCACACGTGTGCCAGGAAGAATGTGTTCTCTGAACTCTGCTTCTAATGTTTCCCTATCTATTTTTGGAGCCTTTGTATGAGTTTTTGGAGCATATACAGTTACCTGGAAATTAAATTTAGCCAATTTTAGACATTTTTAAAGCCATTCATTGTAAAATCTAGACACTTTTAGCCATTCAAAATTGCTGTTCTCTTATACTGACATCAAACCAAAAATTGCCATTTATTTCATCTTTTCTGTTAATTTTTTTCAGAGGGGTGGGGAGACTCATTGTTTCATGAACTCAATTGAAATTTTTCTACCTATCTACATTTAATTAGTTTTTAAAAATTTCCCAAAATATTTTTAGTTAACATTACGGATCTATTTTCACTGGCAATCTTTCAATTATTTAGGTAAAATGGGAAGCGACTTCCAGTTCGCTGAAGAATAATTATGGATGGATAGAAGAAGCATAAAATGGGCTACAGAATCATGATGTAGTAAATCATAATGTTAGCTTCATTGATTCAAATGATGCAAAACTACCGAAACAAATTACAAAAATTCATTTATTGATAATAATAAATAGTGGTGATCTTTTGTTTTATGTCACCTAGAAAGCGGAATCATTTCGACTTGGTGAAACAATCGCCTAAGAATGATTACAGATGGATGGAAAGCACACACTACTATGCATACAAACACCATTGAAGCATTAAAACTACCGAAATAAATGACAAAAATTCATTTAATGATGATAATAAATTGTTTACAGCAGATAATAGTGTCTAATCCATCAGGGCTGGCCCTAGGCAGTGGCGATTCTATGGTTGGTGTCACTCGGGGCGGTAACTCATGGAGTCACCCAGGGCGGTAACTCATGGTGTCACCCCACAGAACTTGCTCTCTTCCCAGGATATCTAGAATTTTGGTGATCTTTTTGTACTTATACTATTCATGATTCTCCCATATTATTGAATGTGATGGACTAAGCCTACATTTACTAACAATTCTATTCTTTAGTTTTCAATTTTTCAGTTCTGACTTTGTGAAATAATATGAAGAAAATAAGTATGGATACCTTAAAATGTTTTATTCAGTAAAAAAAAAAAAAAAAATATACAATAAAACTAGAAAGCACTTGGGGGAACGCATACCTTTGAGAACTTCATTGTCAGGGGAAGTAATTGTGCATTGATCCGTCCCAAAATGTAACCACTTCTTTCATAACACATTGCCCACCTGATCACAAAATTTCAATGAAATTCATTGTGAACTTTTTGTGATATTGTGTAGACAGACATGAATTTTTCCCACAAAATTTCATTGAAACTCATTGAGATCTTTTGGAGATATCGCATGGACAGACAGATCTATCATTAGAAAAAAGAATTACCAGGAAACTATAGGAAAAACTTTTAGGCAGTCATCTTGGTGTCACCCAGGGCTGGCCGCCCCCTCCGCACCCACCTTGGTAGGCCACTGGCCCTAGCTACCGGCAACACAGCGCCAAGTGCTAGGGGGCGCTTGTAATGTGTCTGAGACAGGAGGACTTTCCAAATTAAAATGGAAAAATGGGTAAATGAATAAATTAAACAGAATAAAAGCAGTCAAAAGAAAATCTCCTAATGTCAAGTTAGATTTTTCAGGAATATCTGCCAGTTAAATACTTTCTGCTGTGGTGAAACTAAGAAATAGTTGACAAAGGAAATTCTCATGACTGACAACAAGCTCAGTCAGGCTTGAAAAGCACGTTTCTTGTTTTGGCAGTGCAAAAAGTGCTAAATTGACGCGTTTGTGCCTAAAACAATTTAGCCGTCTTTACCTATTTTCTGGCTATTTCTGACCATTTCTAGCGTCTTTTTTGTTGTTTTGGGCCATTTCTGGCAATTTAGTGCTTTTTGGCAGTCAAACTGGCGAGAAAATATTTTTTTAGTTGGCAACACTGTTTAAAAGGCACCTTAACCCCAGCCCTGTCCATGAGCCATTCAACGTGCTGTGCATTGTTTTGGTACTTAGTTTCAGTGGTGATTCTACGGGAGGGCCCTGGCACAACCAGAATTTTGGCTGGCCCCTAGGTCCAACCGCCATCACCACAACTTTCATATGCTTTATTGTAGGGGTGATTGATTATCTCAGTTTTTTTCTCAAAAATCTATGTTAACTCCCTTTTTTTTATTGTTTTGAGAATAACCCCCCTTGTCGTCTGACAGCTTGGGGTTGCGAAAGTGAATTAGCGCCCAACTATAGTAGTATTTTATTCAGTCTAGTAAAGTATTATTATACTTATATTTAAAACAATCATTCATATAAGTTGTGTATATCAACGTGGTTAAGTATAAAAATGAAGATTTCGAGTTATGTCCCCCCCACACACTTTCTAAGAACTAGAAACGCCACTGCTTAATTGCTCTGTTGGTTGAAATGTCATGCCTAGAAGAATCCACTCATGAAGTGTTAAAGATTCCATACCAATCCCAACTATTATTAGCCTTAACGACAAACTACGAAATATCAGATGTGTTTATTCAGTGCTATGTTTAGAGATTGTGAAATTTACAACAAAAAAAGATTTCTTCCTTGGACAACTATATTGCATCACTGCTGCAATTTATTTGCAAACTTATTTTCACAAAGGACAAAGCCAATATGCTTATTTCTTTTATTTATTTATTTTGTTAAAATGTTTTAGAAATGATAGCACCAAAAATTGTCCCTTGTGAGAAAGATGTTAAAAGTATAAAACAAACTATTCATTCAGTTCATTTATTAGTGGGATGACATAGCACTGTAAAAACAGAGTATTGCGATGTTGTGTAATTTAATTATTCATTCATTAAAACTCAAGAAAGGTTGGCATTAGTTTGGTTTGGTGACCGGAAAAATAATTCAATCACAAATTAAGCCTTAAAATATAAACCCTTGTTTTTTTAACATTGCCTCATTTTTTAAAAACTTTACGCACTGTACCCTTTTTTAACATTACCCCTCCCCATTTGTGGGGACATTAGCCTCACTTTTAAAAAACATTAACACCCTATTTTAACTTTAGCCCCCCCCTAACAGTGTAAAGAAAGAGTGGTATTAAACACTATTTGATTTCTTTCTATCAATCTATTTCATTAAGCCTTTTTTTGTTGTTGTTAACCCAAATTTACTCCGGCCATTAGAAAACAAGACACTGAAGACAGGTAAATATTTAGTCTAGTAGACTTAATTCGTGATTGAATTTCTTTCTGACGGTCAAATGAACTGAATGAATAGTTTGTTTTATACTTTTAACATCTTTCTCATAAGGGACAATTTTTTGGTGTTATCATTTCTAAAACATTTTAACAAAATAAACAAATAAAAGAAATAAGCATATTGACTTTGTTTATTTTAAACGCTATTTATGTAAATTTAAAAAAAA
>VCCN01003404.1:11423838-11456662 GCA_006491835.1 Architeuthis dux
TTTTTTTTTTTTTCTTTCTTTTTGAATTTCCATACTTAACTTGTCTCAACAAGTTATCTTGTCTGCGGAAGCAAATAGGTCATTTGCAAGGTTTTTTCTTATGAAAGACTAATGCTGGGCAATTATGAGACAATATTTTAATTAAATTTGACTAGTTCTTACATTCATCTTAATTTCAGTTGTTTTTATATACAACTTTAAATTCGGGCCTTTGTTTCCATGGCAACGAATAACAGCGCGGTCGGATAATAAAGAATAAGCCTTCGGTGAGAATCGAACTCACTCCCTCATTGCCAGAGGGAGTCTGGTAAAAGCAGCTAGGCATAAACTAATCAGCCACGAAGACACTTTTAAACTCACACCTTACATCCGACTCTCGGCACAACTAGTCATGTTAATAAATCAATCTTTATTATTACTATTATTGGATGAAGTAATTGTAACACATTATTTTAATTAAATTTAACTAGTTTTTACATTCATTCTTTATTATCCGACTGCACTGTTATTCATTGCCATAGAAACAACGGCCTGAATTGAAACTTGTATATAAAAACAACTGAAATTAAGATGAAGGTAAAAACTAGTCAAATTTAATTAAAATGTGTTACAATTACTTCATCCAATAATAATATTAATAAAGATTGAATTATGAGATGTTTTAAAAAAAAAAACTTATCCATTTTTATTTCTCTTTTCAGACTTGTTATAAGGCATAAATATGGATAAACCTTTCAAAATATGGAATTCTGAACGTACTTTGCGAAAATCAGTTGTAGCAAATTCTCTTGAGCAGATGATTTACCTTGGTAAGTATTTCTTTTATATCAGCTGAGTCAAGTAATTAGAAAAAGAACGTAATGACAAAATACAATTTCTTCATATTTGAATACTAAAAACAAAAGATGTTTTAACCCGTTGGATCTGAGGGTCTCCTAAATCACATCTAATAAATTTGACAAATTAACAATTCAGAGAATGCCAAATAATCTCCAGCAACTATTTAAACTAATCTCTAACCTCTGAGGATTAACTTCGAATAGTTATCCATTGCAAGATAAAAGCAGGGGTGGAGTGATCTTAGTCTGGCAACTCAGTCTTGGCCTCTTCGACAACGTAGAACATACTTGGTAAAGTCCCAGACTTCTTCACTGCACACAAGCTTTTTGATTACATCCATTAAAAGAAAAATGTAGTTTTCTTAGAGTTTCAAAAATGAAGTCTGACAAAGAAAACAAACGTCAAATAAATAATTGATAAGTAAACAAATAATCATATTTTATTAAACCAGGTTTTTAGACTTTTTGGAGTCTGACAATCAAAGAAAATGGATGTCATTTTCGAAGCTCTAAGAAATCTACGGTTTTTAATGGGATGTAATAAAATGTGATTATTAAACCTGGTTTTTAGACTTTTTGGAGTGATTTGATATTTTTACCCCGTTTCTAAAATCGTTTGGTGAATTTCCAAAAGTATTTGATAGCCCCCTAGAGATTCAAAACTGTCAATTATAGAATATACAAAGAAAAACGGTCAATTTTAAAATCTGTGAAAAACAAATGGTGAAGCACTAATTGAAATAAAGATAATGACCTTTTTTCCAGGAAAAAGCCGACTGGAGATGTCCTCGAACTTACCTGTGAAAGTTGTCTTGGAATGTGATGGCACTGAAGTGGAGGATGAAGAATATTTTGCATTTATGCAACCAAACACTGTATTCCAATTTCTACAAACAACAGAGAAATGGAAACCTCCGCAATCAAGTAAGAAAACTAATTTGTCTTTGTTTTACTTAAAACTGGTAGCAGTCAATTGTTATTAAATAAATATCATTTTTCTTTTAAATCTTTTTATAGTGACATTTTTTAGGAATACAGTTCTAACAGTTCAGTAATATTGCTGTCCTTTTGATCCTAGGCAGAGTTGAGACCTGCACATAACCCTTACAGTACCAGGCCCGTCATTTTAAAAAATGCTTTAGGTCTCGGACATACCAGGCCGTAATTTATTTCATGCTGGGGGGGGGGTCGCCCGTACCTGCAGCTCGTGATTTACTTTGTTTTGGAACATAAACCTACCTGGTACATCACTACAAATAACAACCAGTAGTTTATAAGTACTTCTTTCAAAAATATACCTATTATTTAATTTTGTACTCAAAATCAATCAAGATTGTGCAAAGGCGCAACTCTTTTCTAAACCTGATTCTACCCGCGAAGGATTCGAAGGCAGAGTCCACAGATACTCTGATCCGAGACAGAAGTGTCAATCTATACACATAAATAATTCTGTCATTTTTGACAGATATTATTATTTATTGTGTGGAGATCTGTGACAAAGTCCTGATTTTCCCACCCTCTTGCCAGGATGCAAGTCTGACGAAGGGATACCTCCGCCCTAATCACACAGCTTAGGGTATACTCAATTAGCTGCTGAGTGCACAGGGAAATTTGTCCTAATGAAGAGTTTTCCACATTCTTCGCTCAGGAAGGAATTGAACCCATTACATTCTTTGTGTGTGACAGATGTGCTAACCATTACACCATCTTAGCAGACATTGACAGGTACTATACTAATAATAAAATAAGTGTAGTAACTCTTCATATGTATGGTACCCAAAATGGTAAAGACTGAAGTATAAAACTTTACACATAAAATCTAGAGAACTGGTCTTTTTAAATTCAATACAAAATACTCTAAAAGACTGGCACAATAACCAAGAATATTGATGTTCAGCAACATTTTCTAATAAGAAATGGTATCAAATGGTATCAAATGTTATGTACTGCATATTTCTGTATTAAACTAGTTTAGTAAGGTATGGCATAAATGATTAACAGCACAGAAAATGGAATCAGTGAAGTTCAAATTCTGACTGAGGTTTGTGTTCACTTTGCACTAATGCCCTTGGGAAAGGCAGGAATTATTCCCTGCTACATGATACTTATCAAGTAACTCCCATTTCCTTCAAGAAATGCCATGAAGGATCAAGCAATAGTACCCCTAACAATCTGAGTCATGGGATGATTCAATTCAGGTATATACAAAACTTATTTTATTTGGGAGCTCAAAGACAGTTTTAAAAAAATCTTACAGTAAGAAATGTAGGTTGGGGTAAGGCTATTAGGTAAAAATAAAGGTCCAGTCTAGAGATAGGGTTTGCGGCACTTCTATCTAACAAGTCGAAGTTGAGAATGATTTAAGATGTTTTTTGATTTGTGAAAGAGCACAAGAACAGATCACATTGATGTGTATATCAGTTATGATTGCAGAATTCTTATTTTTTGTAATAAATTGGAATTTCAAATGTGTTCTAATTATTCTTGCTTGCTTTCTATACTTAAAATAAAGTTATTATTTGAAATTATTCTTTGTTGCAACTTAATAGATGGAAGGTGGGGGTGGGGATACTAGTAATTTTATTGACAAAAGTGGGGAATGACTCTAAAAGGTTGGGAACCACTGGTCTTCTGTTCTATAAACACTTTTTGCTCTTCAATTTTATACCCTGGATCTGAACAGGATGTGATATTAATTCATCTAGGCACCAATAATCTATACATCAGGCAGATGCAGTCTGAAGGATACACTGAGGGTCTGGTTCAATTTATGAAAACAAAAGCATCTATTGTAAATCTAGTATTTATTTACGATAAGATTTGTAACATATATTGTGTATAAGATTTATGAAGGAAAAAAAAAAAAGGATTTTATTTACGATGCATTTTCTTGTTTGCAATATATATATATCTGTATAATTTATCCATACATAAATAATCCTGTCATTTGACAGGTTCTGTGTTATTTACAACTAGCACAATTTACAACTAGTACAAGGACATCAAAAAGACAACAGTTTATTTATTTGGAGATGTTTCAGCTGTTATTGATGTAAGTTGTGATAGCCTCTCTCTTTAATCTGCCAGCTTCATCGTCAGGAAATGTGACATTGCGTGATTGGAAAGGTTCATCGTCAGGGAGGGATTCTCCATCAACAAAGTCTTTAAATTCTTCTTCGTGGCTGAGACAGAAGTTGTGAAGAACACAGCTAGCCATGATGACATTGGGGATTAAAGCTGTCCGTGTCATCCCGACAAATTCGAGACGCTTCCATCTTCCTTTTAATAGCGTGAATGTGTGTTTAGCCACAAGTCGTGTTTCAGTCAACCTTCTGTTGAATTCCTCGTGGCAAGGAAGAAGGTTCTTATTCTCTTCCTCTACATAGGGTGTCATTAGCCATTTTTTTAAAGGATATACTGCTGCTCCCAGTAAATGGGAATCCTTTTCCGGAAAATAATAAGTGGTTTTGTTTTCTACTTCTCTAAACATATCTGATTCACGTAGCACCACTGAATCGTGGACAGACCCTGGCCAGCCGGTATAACAATCTATAAACTTCATTGAATGATTACAGATTGCCTGAAGCACAATGGTATGGCATGACCTTGAGTTTAAAAAGACTTCTGGGTGATCTTTGGGTGTGAGGATTGGGATGTGTGAGGTAGCCATGATGCCAAGTACATTTGGGAAGGCACTAATGTTAAAGAAACCTTGAACAATTTCCTTAATATCAGCAGACGTCGGCCATCGAATGAGCATTGTCTTTAAATTGTTCAGTGCTTTGATGATGCTGTTGAGAATCACAGAAGCCGAGGACTCGCACATGTCTAATCTTTTAGCAATAGTCCGAATCGATTCTCCTTGAGACCCAAGAAAATACAAGCACATCAGCACCTGAGGAGAAAAAAGAGAATTATAGTAGCAGAAAAACATTTCTTAGATAAAGCATTGTTAGTATTAAGTTTTGACTAGTTTTTCTTTCTCTTATTTTTTATGCTTGTTTACACCTAATAGCAATAATAGATGTAATAGTCTTAAGTTGCCTGAATTTCTTAGATGAGGCATTTTCATTAACTTTTTTTTTTAACATTCTAAGATCATTATTTCAAATCCATTCTTGTTTCTTAAAGAATAAGCTTCTGACGAGATTTGAACCTGTATCTCTTATTCTTGGGAGCCTGTCAACAAAAATAAGCTGATAGGAAAATTAGTCCAAAAATTATTACTCAATCTAGAAAAGAAAGAAAGAACTGTATCACGTTCGTAGGGTTAAATCTTTAAAAAAAAAGACCAAAGATACATGAAGATCATTTGCTATAAAATTTTCCTGATATTTTTCATCTGACCTGCATGTATTTTTACTCTTAATTTTCATAACGTACATTTTCCCCTCCACAAAGTTTCCTTTTGTTATTATTTCTACTTTCTTTTCCTCATCTACTGCCCAGAACCTGCCAGTACAAATCATTTTTACTACATTCACTGCCACATATGTGCCTCTTGTGGCATGTAGCGTATTGCCTTTGACACACGTGTGTGTCCATTCCACCTTTTATTTAAGTGAATGCAAAAAAGTATCGGATACATTTCAAAAATTTCATTTTAACATCCTCATACATCTTCAAAATTGACAGAATTTGGACAAAAGGTTTCTGATTTTTGTACAATGTTCAATCTTGTTTCAATATTATTTTGATTTTTGTATTTAAAAAAATCTTTGGTCCAAATTCTGTCAATTGTAAAGTTGTATAAGGGTGTTAAAGTAAACTTTTCGAAATGTATTGGATACTTTATGCACTCACTATAAATGGCTAGAGCAATGCACTCACTATAAATGGCTAGAGCAATGCGCTACACTCAGTTTCTGTCTGTTTTGTTGGGCTATCCAAGGTTGCAGTGAATGTGTTAACATTGTACATTATAATCAGATATTTTGAGTGTCTACATATAATCAAATTTTCTTTCTGGTGCAGTTTTCTCAATTTACAGTAGTTATTCCTCTATGTGATGTGTCTTATATACTATCAGATCAGGCAATGTCTATCAATAGATTTGTCCAGTGGCTCATGGAATAAATATAACAATATTAAAAGAAAAATTGTCTGTATTAAATATCAAAGCCAAATCTCTGACACCATCAGGGATTTCCATGATAACAAAACTATATAAAAGAAAAACTTAGTTTTAACCACAGGTTTTAGAGGGAAAAAAGAATGTTGACTCCACATTTTTGCAGCATTAGTTTCATTATATATATAAGATATTCATTTTAACATAATATATAAACCCGTGTCTAAAAAACATTTCCACTGATTTTTTTTACAAAGTAACCTTTTTTCGTAAATAAATTCACAATGAATAAATACCAAAAGTTTTAAATTTCATTAATTAGTTGAATTTTAGTAGATTTTTCAAATGTGTGTGTGTGTATATTTAGCACTGAAAATTTTCCAATTGGTTTTCTAGGTGTATTTTGTTTAAATGTAAACACATTTAAAAAGATATAACTGTTTCTTTAAAATGGAAGAAAATAATTTTTATATCAGATTTTACTTCAATTCTTCTGCTTTTTAGTTATATAAATTTTATTAAACCTTTAAATGCGATTGAATAGTTTTGTTTTTTTATCAATGGGTGTCAATATTTTCATTTCATCTATCTACTAGCGTGCTATACTCAAATGTATGCAGAAATATTTTTTTTTATAAGTTACTAATATTAAGCCCATTCCAACTCTTTACCCCACCAACTGTAAATTTCAGTAGTCAGTAGATGGTTTTTTAAAATTATTAATTTGAGCTTTTCTCCTCGGGAGCTCAGTCACAGGTGTGGGGCAAAGGGTCGAAATGAATAACCATAATTTGAGTACCACAATAAAACGAATGAATGCCAATTGCAGCTCTTTGATGAATCAACCGCTATTACCCACAATCTGCAGAGCAAAATTTGAATGTTAAAGCTTATTACAGCATACATTTCCCAAATACGCCTGCATGCAGGAAGATAGTTGACTCGGCTAAAATGAGACTTCATAATCAATTTGAGCCTTTCCAGAAACTGTTAATCTACATTTAAAAAAATCTGGTTGCTTTGTCTGTTGCTCTAACAATCTTTTTAAAACACTTATGTTTTCCTTGAAGACGGGAGTGTTTAGTTTTGAAATGTTTCAGTAACAAAACAAAAGATTACATAATGGTTTGCATTCAAAGATTTCCCAAAACTCTCACAAGCAAAATACAGATTTTAAAATTTTACAAAAAAATCGAATATTCATTGGATTTTGATAAAAGTTTTGGTACTTTAAAGAAAGAAAAAAAAGTCTGTCCTTTATTATATAAGTTTTCATTTGAAATTGTGAAAAAAAACTTTATTATATGATGGAAACCCTCCCTTATATGATTTTTTAAATTTATAATAGCTGTACAATATATATATGCAAAAAATATTAAAGATAGGTCAATGGCAAAATAAATTCTGTTTACATTTTTGAAAAAGCAGCCATGGTGAAGCATTATTTAGGAATTTAAAAAATTGAAAAATAAAGTAAAATATTGCTCTTCTTGGCAAATAAAGATAAAAACTTGCCAACTCATATTTTATGGATAATTTCTGTGTAAAAAAGAAAATTAAAAAAATATATTAACATTAAATATTTTTTTATAGAGATTTTTTTTTTTTTTTATTAATTCGATTTTATTTTTACTCTTTTCTTCTTTCACTTATTGTACAAGATCGAAATGTATGTCATTTTAACTAACTTATCAAATAAATTTTTTTTTTTTTTAATTACTGCTTAGGGTAATTCTTTCGTTATTTTTTAATTGAACAATATTGTTACGGATGCCCGTCATAAAGTAAAATGTCTTGCCAATCAAGTGACATCCGGTCATTAAAGAAACTTGACTCGACCCCATTTTTTTTCATCTATCAAAAACACTTAAAGCCCTCCATACATTTCGTCTGCTATTGTTGACATGGCGTGTCGATCACACCAACCCCTACTGTTGAAAAGAGCTATTTCATTGGGGTTTTTTTTTTAAAGCAACATGTGACGATTTTTACTACATTTCAGTTGAGTAATGATGAAACTAACTAAAATTATATGAATTGTGAGAGTAAATTATTTTTAGTAGATTTAATTACAGAATCTCAATTTAAAAAAAAATTAAGGCCTGTCAACAAAATGGCGTCAAAACATTTGATTTATCGATTAAAAAGTAAACATTTTAAAAGTTCAATTCTACGTTGTAATTAATGAAAATTTAAATAATTTATAATCATGATTACAGCGGATAATAAGTTAAATGTTCCATCTTTTGATTCATTCAATTATTAAAAATGTATTAATACATATTGAATTAAATAAATAATTAGTTTTAATGTTTAATCAATTGCAATCAACTCTATTATCTGCGTTTATGTTTGTGGCTTTTTTCATTCATAAATTTGTTGTGTTCCCATATCCAAAAGACTGACTGTTTTTAAAGACAGGCAGTTGCAGACGAATAGCCTTGGGCAGAAGAAGCAGAGGTGCCAAATGTAGTTTTAAATAAAGTTTCCCTAAATTCATAAAGTAAATTTAAAGCCCAAAATAGCCCATTTAATAAATGTCAACGAAAGAAATACGAAATAGTCAGTTATAAAAATGAGAAAAACGAGCACTTTATGCTGCCAGATCTATCATTTTTGTTTACATCTTGAAGTGTGGATGTGTAATTTGTGAATGGGAGAATTGCATATTAGTTGTTACACACTATTTCATGTATATATATTTTGTATTGCTCCTCGGTTGCCTTGGGGCGCACTGTTTGAGAACCACTGGTCTAAACAATTTTTTGTAGATAATTTTCTACAATCTTTCTTCTTATTAATAACACAAAGATTATTACGATAAAATGGATAGGTTATAAGTTAAGTTTCAGACGTTTTTATCGACACATGTTGCTTTTTGTCAAAAGTCCGTGGTAGAGATGCTCATTGCTACTACTACTTAATGAAGTTTCTGTTTCATCGTCCGTAACAATGGACTCTCCCACTTAGAGGTAACAATTTTGCTGATAAAAAGAATTCTTACCCATCATTTGAAACAATGAACTATTCTTCCATTCAAACAAATTCAGTAGTTTCTTTTCTATAATCTCAAAGAAATTCAACTTAAGTTAATTTAAATATAGTGACACAGACTCCAATTTAAGACAAACATAAGCAAACTAATACTTGCCTTTCTCTCCAATGGAATTGGTTTTCTTCCCCAAATTGGATTTTCTTTGGGAACATGTTCAGACAAAAGCGAACAGAGAACTTCAAAAGTGTCGGAATTCATTCTGAAATGAAGCCTGAATTGGTTGTCACTTAAAGCAAACAGAGACACAGAACCATCGGTGGAGAACCTTCGTTTTGCCATGAGAGGTTGCTGTCTGGATTCCATCTCTTCTTGATCCATGTCCGATGATGATGAAGACGGTTGAACATTTGACAGGAGACCAGAATTGTCCGATCCAATAGAAGAAGTAGAAGATCTCCTCCTTAAATAAGTATCGTCCATTAAAAACATATCGCAAGCTGTCTGTAATGAACCGACGAAAGGACTTAAGTCCGGCGGTTGAAATACTTCCTCGCCCATTGTTGTATATACCTACCTAGTCACTTATTAATGGTTAAATCTTAGAGAAAAGCAGTAAATACATAGTTACTTGATTAGTCAATGTAGACATTCCGTTGTTTTTTTTAGAGAAAAGGAATGATTATTTATTACATTGAGTCGTTGTTTGTTTCCATCCTTCTTCCTTTGTGCGCAAGTCATTAATTTAATCAAATTTCCTTTTCCGGATTTTCTCCAGTGTTGCCAATTTAGCGCGTTACTTGTTTTGGTAGTGCAAAAAGCGCTAAATTAGCGCGTTTCCGCTTCAATGTTTTGGCTATTTTTGGCCACTTATCGGCTATTTCTGGCCATTCTCAGTGTCTTTTTTGGCTATTTAAAACATTTTTTTAGCGCCATCAGTCAAACTAGCCCGAAAATATATTTTTTGAGTTGGCAACGCTGATTTTTTTCGTCTAGAAAATTTTTTGAATTTTAATAATGGGATTTTCTGAGACGTCGAAACTTATTTGTTATTTACTGCCTAACAACATCTCTTTTTGTTTCACAGATATTTAATGAAGTGTCAATTTTTAAGACTTTTTGCATACCTTCAAACTAGAGACATAACCGGGCATTTGTGAAAATTTGAGGAGAGAATGTGATTTTCCTGTCGTGTCATTCTGCTGTCTTAGATAGAGATGGGCTGACAAAAAAAAGATAAATTTACATTCTACGATGTGACTGGTCATTTTTTTAGCATTGGTTTTCTCCTCCTGTTAGTGTTAGCCTATTCAGACTTATCTTCTCAGCGTTGTTTACCCCAAGCACGTGCCGTGACCACGCCCACCCACGGATCTGTGCACGTGACCCAGCAGACACATGGCTCGCTATAGCTGAAAGAACCCGTGTTTTTCTTTTAACTAGTTTTTAAAACATCTGGTGCATGTTTCCCAACCTCTTTTGGTAAACGAAACACTAGATATGGATTAAATTCAATCACCAAAAAATGCATTACTGTTTGGAATAATTTTATAAGAAAACTTAGGCTAAAAAAAAGTAGATCAATCTTATCACGATTTGGACTTAAATCTAGCATCATATCAATGTTCACTAAATCCTACATCTAAATATAAAAACAACCATGTATCTATATCTACTTATGATTTTTTTTTTCTCTCTTCTAATATGTTCTTCATTATCAGACTCTGCCTTACTCTTTTGTAACCACTCTTTCTCACAATGTGACTGAAGAAAATTCGGACAAATATTTTCTAATTGAACAAAAAAAAAAACTAAGGGTAATGCTCTCCTAGATCAGAATTTAAAAAAAAAAAACCAAATAAATAAAGGGAGAAAGCATAACATTTCAACCACCTCCACCTGAGATTAGTTTTCCTGGCTACTTATGATTTTTTTTATACTTTGCTTCACATTTCGAATATGCCCCATTTTTACAAAATAATTATTTCGACGCTCTTAAAAAAATGAGCAAAATAAAACACACGGACAAAATTCATTCATTGGACATTTTATATCCATTATACTTTTAAAAAAAAGAATTTTATTATAGATTTCGACAAGTGTTTGTACTATTTTGTACGCACTGGTTAAATTAGTGTTTAAAAAACAATATGCATAAAAGAAAGAGAACAAAAATAACTGGAAATTTTAAAACTTTCACCCTTTAAGCAGATTTCAGGTAACGTGTGAATGACGTCATCGTGTGAGTATTAGTCACGTAAATATACTCACACGATGGTGACGTCACATTGACCTTTCGCGGTTTTCGCTTCTAAAGTGATTTTCAGCTTATTTAATTTCATTGTTCCATTTTGTTTGACTTTAAAGAGGATTATTCTGGTTAACTTAAGTAATGCGGTCTCGGCACAACTTGGCCATCATAATCAGGACCACCTTCGCTATCTCTAACCCCCCTCCCCACAACCTGGGGTCCGCGGACCCTTGGGGGGGGGGGTCAAAAAGGAGGATATTGCAGACTGAATCTCTTGGGGGTGTTGTTAATGATGAGTTGTAAATATACAAAATACTTAGAAAAATTGTTGATTTATCAAATCTCACTTTAATATATGAATGCGATTTTGTAGTAATTTTTGTAAAGTTTTCCAAACAAAATCGGCCTGACTGACCCTCTCCCACTTGTTGACAACGTGACTACACTGTGGTTCATCAGCAGTGTTCACAACGGCAACAACATGTAATAAAAATACATTGACAGCTGGACTGTCCGGCATAAAATCTGACGTCCGTCCTAGCAGGTGTGAGTGCAAAAATTTCACATCTGCGCACACTGTTAGAAAGGGCACATAAATAAAATGAAATAAGAGAATTCGTGAAAGAAAAACTTAAATATATACATAAATTATATTGTTACTGATTCGCTTCATAAATTTTAAACAGATTTGCATATCTGCGTGACGTCCAATCGGGACCACCTTCTTCGCTAAGTTGTACCACAGTCCCTCCTACAGCTAGTAGTATTGCTCTATTTTCACATCTCATACTCTAATGACTGTGGTCCCCATAATGTTTATATATAGGAACGGGAAGGCTCTCTTTTTCACAGGCAACAGCCCTGAGCACACGTATCTTTGTTCCATCTCTCTTCTTTTCTAAACACAGCTAATACAGTTGTGAACCAAACATGTTCAAACTAAACATAGCTAAACAGATAAGAACAAAAAGGCACTAATATCAAACAACATTACAGTCCCGAATTACTTACCCTTATCACTAACCTTAACTCTAACCCGGTACAACAGGAATGTTAGCAATATTGAAGTACGAAATGTGAAACTAGTAGCTCTTTTTTTTAGGTATTATGATTCAATGTTCCAAAGTTTATCACTTGCTTTGTAGACGTATCCCCATGGCATTACTAGAAAACAAGGTTGGATATGAAAATAGACCAAAAATTAACCCTGTCTAACAACTACTGACTTCAATAAACTTTGGCTTTTCTTAAAAGAAGAAGAATTGAGAAACCATTTCTTTTTTTTTTTAAAGTAACAAAGTACCTTAATTATGCTAGAACAAATGACTTTTGTTCACATTTGAAAATCATTTTAATTATTAAATTTTTTTTCATTAGATTTAAACAATTGAGAAAAAAAACATTTTTTTCATATCTCTATATGAATATTTTGAGAAAATTCATTGAGAATAAAAATTTGTATAGATTTTTTTACCAATTTTATGCATAAAACATTCAGGAAATATTTGTTATATGCGTCCCTTAGAATAGTGCTAAAAAGTAACTTAACTCTTTCGAGATTCTTGGAACATATATATCCTGAGGTTCCGGAGACTGCTGGGAAATGTATATTCCATAAAACATATTTACAGGCATTATTGAACATTCTTTTAGTTATGTCTTACTTAGCAAAGAAAGAAAAGTGGCATATAACTCCTGCAATCATAGGCTTATATTGTAATAGACATGACCAAGTATTGGAGAAATAAACAATTTGCAAATGGATGGTAAAATAAATCTAGTAACTCGTGTTTAAATTTTAAGATAACTGCAAATTTCTACCAGAAAACAATATTTTCTTTTTTTATTTTAATGGTTCAGCTTTAATTTGACTTATTGATGTACCTACGTATATTTGACACACCTATATAGTATTTGACACTAACAAAAAAAAACAAAAATCCTCAATCAAACTTTTGCCATCTTAAAATTGCCGGCCAAAACTGTTACTAAGGGGGCAGTTACAGTCGGATTTTAGTAAGTTTGGATTCTATACTCAGGTGGGAGAGAGAACTGGAGTTTCTAAGTCAAAACTTAATAAGTAGAAGCAGACTTATCCACCCCCCTTTTTTGCATAAGGGCATGACTTGGATCTGGGCTCGAATCTGCTCAGGCTGTTATACTGTCGGGTCACTGCTCCGACGGGATCAGCAGAACCCCATAGTCAACGCACATCTGCTTAATGTAGGAGTTACCAGGGTCTGTACTTAAAGTTTCAGACAGTCATACAGTTGCAGACAGCCACACTATCATGAAAATCTTTGATCAAAGTTGCAGACAGCCATTCTGTCCTGATTCTCCTCTAAAGGATCAGTAGAACTCTATAGCCAGCTCAGGCTTCTACCAACTACAGTATGTTCATGTTCTGTCCAACCACAGTTCAGCCTTACTGTCGGAACATCCCCACAAGAGGACGACAGACCCCCTTAGCTAGCTCGGGCATCTGTCAGGAGAAGGGCACTCCTGTCAAACCTACGACCTATAGGCTCTGCTCCTATCCGCGCCACTCTGATGGCCCATAGGATGTGACCTCGGTTTAAAGGGTGGGGTTGACCCTGGGCAAGTCACACTTAACCTTAAAACTACACTGATCAGGCTGGAGGGTTACTCCGCACATTGGCCCAGCCGTCTATGGTCCAAATACTGTGGAAAACCATCCCCAAAATCTTTGTTCGTGAAGCCAAGCCATTCATTCATTCATAGTATTTGGTACTGTGACCAGGATATTAAAGGACTCACAGGACATATAGTTGTAAAAAACAGATTCATCTTGTTATGATAGGGATTTAGGAAGATGTAATATTAATTGGTTTTGCGATGTGTGTTTGTATAGTCTATTAGTTGCTTGGTTTCTGTTTTATCTCTCAAAATGGGTTTTAAGTGACAGTTTTGATTCTAAAATTTAAAAATAGTAACTATTAATATTACAATATATTAATGTATTTTGAGGACATAACAATATTGTTAGATCATTGTCAACAGAGGCACATATGGATCCCATAATTCCCAAAGCATTAAAAACTTTCAGTGATTTCAGTCTGTTATTTGTTTTTTGCAGCCAGCCATTCTGGAATGGATTACGATGAAGTCGATTGTGCTGGAGACAGTGAAAGCGTCTCACCCAGACTTCGTCATTTATTGCAGAAGATGCAGACAGACCTTACCTCCGTTATATTACTTTCTGCTGATGATCTGGAGGTAAGTCAAATTGGTCATCATGTCTACAACTACAGCATGGCCTCAGAGTGGGGGGTGCAGCCAGCACAGCCCCCCCACCCCCCACCCCCGAGAGTTTCTTGGGTAGAGCTGTGTATAGAAACTTCTAAGTCAATATGATATGTTCATTAATAAAATAGGTTGACTATCGTTTACTGGTGGGTGACTATAGTATGGCGTGCTTAAAGGGTTATAGCAGATGAAAACAGGATGGCTAAAGGATGAGGCTGTCAGCTTTGCACCTCTTGTGAACTCTTCTTTTGTTTTTTATACTATGTTCAACGATAAAGTCCCCAAAAAGGTCATAGAGATAGATGTATTCATCAACCTCTTCTAGAGTCTCATCTTCTATCTAGGACAGGTAATAAAGTTAGATAAAGACCATGACAGCGAAATAAAACGACGCATAACGATAGGTTGGAAAGCATTTGGTGTGAATAGACATTTTGAAGAGCATCTTGCCTATCTTCTTAAAGCGTAAAGTATACAACGGTTGCATAATACCAGCCATGACTTACGGATGCGAAGCATGGAAATTAACAAAACGAGCTGAAAACCAACTCAGACTAGCACAGAGAGCCATGGAAAGAGCAATGCTAAGGATAACTCTAAGAGATAGAAAAAGATCAACATGAATCAGAGGGTGATCTAGAGTGAAGGATATTATACAAATAATTAAGCAACAAAAATGGAGATGGGCTGGTCACCTAGCAAGAAGAAATGACAATAGATGGGGGGAAAAGGCTAGCCAATTGGTGCCCATGGGACAGTAAATGCAGTAGGAAAAGACCAGACACAAGATGGAGGGATGAAATAGAAAAGTGGCAGAGGTTAGCACAAGCGAGGTCGTCATGGAAGGAGGTGGGAAGGGCCTTATAACGGCTGATGATGAGATAGACATTTAATTTTTTTTAAAAAGAAGAAAATATGCAAATATTATACTGTGTCTAATGTGCTAGTATTATGACTAGAGGGCCATCTACTGAAGATTGATAAGCAGTGAGTGGTATTCCTCCACATACCTTTTTGTAAACCATTCGTTTTATAGTCCAGCATATACAGTGTTTCTTTTTAGTGGAGCCACAAGTGTAGCAAGTGCAAAGTAAAATTTATCACAAATGTAGAAATAGATAAATAATTTAGCTATTTAACTGTTATAACCAACAGTACCTGAAGGTGCAGATTTTTCCTCTAAATTTTAGATTGCCCATAATACATAAAAGTCAAATTGTTTGTGTTTATATCAACAGATAAATTTCTTCCTTTTAAAAAAAATAAATAAATAAATAAAAATGTAAGAAGGGAATTCTAACTCAATAAGTTTGTTCTGGGTTTAAAAGGATCATTTAATCCACATTTTAACACTGTAACTGTTTTAAGAACAAACAATGAGGAAAAAAGGAAAATAATTTCAAGGTGATAAAATGACAGTTTTGTCAATGGTAAAATATCAAAAATATCAATCTGAACATCTTATTTTAAAAAATGAAGCCAGTGTAATATTCAACTGCTAGCATAATATCCATAAAAAAATGACAGGATTATTTACATATGGATCAGCATTTCTGCCGAGGATCAGAGTGTTGTATGTGTGCACTCATTGAAAAGTGTTACACACACAAAAAGTATATACATATTTGGATACACATTGCATTTTATATATTTAGACTAGCAATATATTTATTATTATGTGTAAATAAATAATAAACTAGCTGTTTATGTAATTCCTGATATCCCAGCTAAGATTTATTGAACAAATACCTCAAAACTTAGATTCATTCCAATGATTATATAGGTAAAGCACGTCTGTCTCTTAGGAGACAATTCCCATTGGAGTACGAACGGTCAGTGACGAAATGTCCCGGTTTCCTGTGCATGCATCATGCTTAGTGGTCTTTGCAAGTTTCAAGTCTAGTCGTGACCAGGACTTTATTCTTACAAGTTTTGTATGACCAACCCATTTGCAGGATGCAAGCCCACCAAAGGGATACCTCCACTCTAATCTCACAGCTTAGAGTGTACTCAATTAGCTGCTGAGTGCACAGGGAAATGTATCCCAATGAAGAGTTTTCCACACTCTTTATTCATACCTGGAATCGAACCCAGGACCTTCTGTGTGTGAGGCAGACATGCTAACCATTACACTATCCAAGCGGACTTCCAAAGGTTACATATTACACAGCAAATTCTTGTGATACGGAAGAAAAATAAAATAATAATCATCAACTGCATATGAACCTGGAATAACATAGAAAAGATTTGGGATTTTTCTTATTACTATGCACTGACTTTACTGCTACTCCAGTACTCCCCTGTTTAGCTTTAGTCATTTTCTGTACTAACAAATTAACTATTTCTGGTGGTAAGGAAAACAAATGATAAACACGGATTTTTGCAACATTTTACCTAAAATTACTTTGAGTAAGGTTAGGCACTTAATCTGTATGTTGCGCATTGAAAATCAGGAAGAAACGGATTCTCAGTGGTCAGGAATTAATGCAAATATTATTGAGAGAGTAGAGAATGCGTAATGTAAATGCATTGCTAATGATTTTACAATAGAAATGCATTACAAATCAATTTATTACTGAAATGCATTTACTATAGACATGTATTGAGAATCAGGAAGAATGGGATTGTCAGTGGTCAGGAATTAATGAAAATGTTACTGACAGAATAAGGTTGTGTAATGTAAATGTATTTACTATAAAAAACATTGAAAATCAGGAATAAAGGGATTTTCAAAGGTCAAGAATTAAGGTAAGCATTACTGACAGAATAGGACTTATATGTATAATGTAAATTCATTGCTAATGATTTTACTATAGTATATGTATAATGTAGATATATTAGAAATGATAATCTGAATTCTTTTATTCTAATTGTAGACTATTGTTAGGATGACTTCAAGTCAGCTTGCCTCTCATCTGGCCGAAAGTGAGTTCTTTGCTGAACAAATTCAAGGGGCTTGTCGCAACAGACTGGAAAACATCTACCAAACACAAGATGCCATGGATCTGCTCAGAATATATCATGCATCGCAGCAAAACAGTTTGTTGGTGGAAGACAGCAGCAAGAAACGGAAAGCAGAAACCTGATTGTCAGAGTCAAAGCAGCCATTTTGGATTTTGTGACATTTTTTTTTTTTTTACTTTACAAAGCCTGGTTCCACATGCCATACTAGCATATACGATTAGTAGTACACTAAAAAGATTTGTTCTGATACTGGCTACTGCACACTAGTGCTTTTTACGGTATGCAGTCCGTGTTTCACTTAGCGAGACTATCTTAACTTCGTTTTTTCAGTTTTGATACCTTTCAATATTTTTTGGTTACTGTTTACATAACTCTATTTTGCTGTCAAAAAACATGCAAATAAAAACTTAAGTTTATGTATATATGTGTTTAATTGACACAAAAATGTTAACATTAAAGTTTATGCCAGCATTAGGATGAAATTTAATAACACATAAAAAGATTGGTATCTACTAAATGTTAATAAAAAAAATATGCCAGGCTATTACACACACATATCCCTTACCGCACGCTCTTTACTGGGGATGTATCTTGTGTGCGGTACCAGGCTTTTCTGTACTTTCAAGAACATTAGTAGCCTTTCTTTTTTCTATTTGAATTTCTAAGATGAGGAATTATCATTATAAATAGATTTATTCAAACTGTTGTCCTCATCTTGGTTGTTTTTATATTCACAGTGGCTGGAACGTTGTGAATATAGAAACAATGAAGATAACAGTTTGAATAAATTGATAATGTATAATTAGTAGCTTTTTTTTTTTTTTTTTTTTTTTTTTTAGATTATCAATTATGCATAAGAGCCATGTCTGTTACTTATAGTATCAGTAGCAGCTCCTCCAAACTTTCTTTTCTCCGTCTCCCTTACTAACATGTCTATCACACTTATAGTATCAGTAACAGCCATCAACTGAGCCTTTTGTTGTACTCTTATAACCATCAGCAAAGCAACGGTACTAGTTTAAATAAAATCAATTTCTTTCATATTTTTTGTGAGAAAGGAATTGTTTAACAGCAAGAGCCACTTCTAACAATTCATAAAACATTTTGTTCAATGTAAAATCATTTTTGTATTTTCAAGGGAACCAACACACAGCATTCCATGACTCATTCAATGTATCAACAATTTGATTTTTTTTTTTTTGTTATAACCTCTGATAATTTTGTTAATTCTTTCAAAATTGTAAAAAAAGATTTAATGTCTTTTTGAAAGTTTTTAAAAAAATCTTGTTCTCAGAATAGGAGGCCTAGTAAAAAGAAATTCATTTTTATACCATTATTTTCATTGTGAGGATTGTTTTTGCTTTTGATTTTGATTTTTTTAAAATTCATTTTGATAAAATAAAAAACAGTTTTGAAGAAACATTAAAATATTAGTAAAAGTTTAAAGAAATTATAGAACTAGGTGGGACGATTTTGAACAAATTGCATATTTTCTTTACTTAAGATTGACATTTAAGGAAATGGATTTTCTTTTAATTAAATCTCTTCAAATAATTCAATTCATTACCAAGATTGGGAATTTATTTTCTCTATTCAAATTCATCCCTTCAACCTTTTTAGACTGGAGGAATCCTTGAAGATCTCAATAAACCCCTGCATAAAAATATATGTACAGCTAATGACAAATCAGTGTTCAAAAATTTATATGTATCAAAAAGTAATTATCAGTATTTTATAGTGTACAGGAAGATAATTTTCTACATATGTGTTTATTTTCGTGAAAGAAATGAGACACTGGTCTTTTTCAGTTGGTAAAAATGTTGGTGCTTTTAGTGTTAATATCATCAAGAAGGGGACCGCTACTTGGGATATAAAAAAAAAATCAGGTGCTTTTTTCATGCATGTATAAAGTTTTTGATGAACCCCAGTTAAGAAAAACTGTTTAATCTAAGTCAGCTTTTCTTATTTAATCTGAAAACATGCTTTAAAATTATTGTTTGATGTGAAATTTATGAATTTAATATAACATTTCAAATATAAATACATCTCATCATTGATAGGAACTAATTTTTGCCAGCTATGATAATATTTTAGATTAAAAAAAAAAAAGATTTGGACATTTAAATGTCATTCACTGAATAGATTATATAAAATCAACCTTTTTGCAATTACTTTTGTGTATATAAAATATATATTTGTGTGAGGCAAATAAATAACAAAATTAATTTGGTTGCGGAAATTATACTGGGTAACACCAGATTTGTCCCAAAACAAACACACCACAGATCTAAAAAGCATAAACATATGCAATGCGTTACATGTAAGGCTCAATGTGACTGCCATCCAATTCGATGCATTGATTAAGTCGGCAACATTTGACAGTTCAACATCAAATTTGACGATACTTTTGGGACAAATCGGGCGTTACTATTGTGGCACCCTGTACAAGTATTACTTTCTCAAATTAAAAATATAATTTTTATAACTATGTAAAATCTTGGTGTAAATAAATCTTATTTTCCAAAAGATGACTTGTCTTTTATTCAAAGTATTTTTATCTAACCATGTGAATTATTATTTACTAGCAGAGTACCCATAAAAAATGACTGGATTTTATGTTATGTATTAATTAATGTTTTTAAAAATCAAGCCTAAAAAGATATTTTTATAAAAACAATGTTTATTGTTTAAATAACAACAATAAATATTACATTCCTAAAATTAAATATTCAATTAATAAATGCTTCATAATTATTTTTTGGCGATTGTTTCACAAAGTCAAAAAATATGGCTCGGCTCCATAGGCTAATCATTCCGAAAATGTTATAGTTTTATTTTTTTAGCCGCCAAAAAAAGAATATAAATTTTTTTAAAACAATGTTTCAAAAATAAAAATAAATAAATTCATAACAATGCCAAACGGGCAGAAATAATTTTAAAAGGTTTGCAAATACTAAGTAAAGAGTTTGTTTTTAATGCTTGTAATTATTTGGAATAGTTACTTATATTTCTTTGTTTAACCGTAAACTCATTTGAAACAAAGCTAATTTTGAATTTTCATTACAACTTCAACAATACCGTAGTCAGTTTTAGGTTTCTCTAAGACTGCAGTGGTATTATATAACTTATTTTCAAAATATATTTCAAGCTTTATTGCCATGGCCTAGTGGTTACGAGTTTGAGCTCCAGGGGAGCTCTGCTAATTTTATATATTGGCTTAACGTGATGTGACAGACAAAGGTTGGATCCAGGAATCTTTTTTCTCTCAATATATTAGGACAATAGTCTGAAATATGGAAAATTGTAACACATTTACCTCCTCTGCATCGTAGTTATATATGAACAGATTTTCATTCAGTTTTTAGTTAGTAATAGCATTGGCAGAGGTATGTGCTCTCAGAGTGCTTTCTAGTTATTTACAAAGTTTAGTTCAGTCAAGCAATAGAGCATCTCCTGTTACTCAAACTCATTTTTCATGGCTTGTGAGACCGGCTTAATCACTGCTCTAAAAATTGTGTTCTAATTTTGTAGAATATTAAGTGTAGTCGAGGCGGGGAGGAAAGAAGAGGACAAAGGAAATGGTCCCAGTACTCGTTCGTAGCAGTCAAAACAAGGCTGAGAGAGGGAGAAAGGCAAGGAAAAATGAGAAAGTAAATAACACCTTTCATCATTTGAGAATTATAAAATCGGGAGCTTATACGGTAGCATAGTCTTTGAAGAAAAGAAAAAAAACCTGACTATACTATTGCCAATAAATAAGTATGCCTACCATTATTTTATAGAAATTTAATTTTCTTCTAAACCAAACATAACAGGATTTTATTATTTCTAGTGGAATATTACTCAATCAAAACGGCCAATGACCAAACTCTACAGCATTAAAAGTGTTGCCAAAAATATGAATATGTTGCCATCCAAAGATGAGTACTAAGAAAAAATATTTTTGGCAACAGAATTTCAATACTGTAGAGTGTAGTCATAAATGTTCCACAAGAAATAATAAAATAAACTTCCATGTTTGGTTTAGAAGAAAATTAACTTCCTATTAAAAAGTGGTAGGGGTGTAATTATTTATGGGTGATACAGTATGGAGATGCCTTAATCCTTAATCCCTGTGCATTCTCGCTACCCTTTCGATACAACAAACCCTTTAACTTTTCAGCTTCTGTTTTGGCCGACTCAACAAGTGAGATGACAACATCACACAACACGCCATGGAATGGGATTTTTCGACTTTCGACAAATAACAAAGGATGAAATTTAACACGCTTCAGGTCCTTTTTTGGTATCAGTGGGTATGCCACAGGTAAAGCTTTCTAGCGCCATCAATTCTTCGAGTGCTGTTTTGTGCAATTCAGACCATTATTTCAAATTGTATCTCTTGCAATCAGCTTATTCAGTAAAACATCCTATATTGTTCCAATCAGCCATTCATAGGTCAGTAGTTAGATCTGCCCCTGTTACAAGTATGCTAAGGTTTTTGAGCAGGCTGGGAGCCAAATGGAAAAATCTGTTTACAAATAACTTGTGAAAAAGAAAACAAATTTCAAACATCAAAAACAAGAAAGTAATATGTGATCTTACTTACATTTGAGTCGTAGCTTTTGAGTACTAGAATTGACAAGAATAAAGTAAAATGTTAATTAAAGAAATTTACCACAGAACCAATAAATAAAAGTCTGAAGACCTTATCTTAGATGAAAAACAAAATAATAAATTTTTGTTTTTAAGGTTAATGTATGATTACTTTGGGTTATTCGAGATATTGTAAGTAAAATTGATTTGTGCTTTCCCAAGCAGAGGTGGGGGGTTCAGACCCTCTGAAATCTCCCTTGCATCATAGTGCAATGGACAGATTCTGCTTGAAGAACAGTTCCCATTACTAAGGGTATTATAGTGGAGGCTCTTTATGACTAGAGCAATGTTTTCCTTACTGACCTATGAAATCATGATGGTCACGAGATTTGAAGTGAATCCAAGGGAGACTATTCTGATTTTACTCTTGCCATGGAACACAACGAAAATATTCTTGCTATCATTAAATCTTACACTGGGAAAGAATAATGTGACATATATATATGTGTGTGTATATAGCAACCAATCAATCGTTCACCTGTGCATAGTTACACTGCACACAATGTTTTAGGGCCTTAACAATGAGCGCATCATGCCACCTGTTATAATATATTCCTTACAATATCATTATATATATAATAATGTTATAATCTTTTAAAATGATATTCAACCTTTATGTATCAAGAAATACAGATAATGGAAATCCGCACAGAATGGAAATATTCTTGCTATCATTAAACTCCTTATTAAATCTTACACCAGAAAAGAATGTGACAATATATATATGGCTCGTCTCCATAGGCTAAGCCTATATTTCATATTAAATGATACTTTTTCAACTCTTGTCCACAAATGAAGATTGATTTACAGCTTCTTTTACTTATACATTTGATGAAGATGTCATAAAAATGAAATGTAGTTAAAATATTTTTTAGACTTATCCTTTAACACAATGCCACATTTTCAAACACAAACCGATAGTAAGTTAAATAGAAAATAGTGTTTTCTGGCAAAAGGGAGATAATTACAGACATAAATTGAGATATAACTGAATTACTTCCCTTTAACTGTCGAAAACTAAAACAAGTAATCTGCGTTCTGTTGTTCATTTTCGGCACCAACTGAACGATTTCACCCACCGAATTTAAAATTATACATATAACTATTGTGTCAGTAACATTTGCATTACTACCAAGCAACTGACAATCTCTTTCTTCCTGATTTTCAATACATTTCCATAGTAAAATCATTAGCAATGCATTTACATTATTATACATATAATAACTACTGTGTCAGTAACATTTGCATTCATTCCTGACCACTGAAAATCTTTCTTCCTAATTTTCAATACACGACAGAGAATGAATGCTGAAAAATTTGCTTAAATAAATTTTAGGAAAAGAATTGCAGAATTCGGTGGCTAAATCATCAGATTCCACTTTTAAGAGCTAATGTTTATATGATAATTTTTATTTATCCATAGTCCTAGAAGAAATTTCAATAAGTTACATAATTTCCTAAAACTTGTCTTGTACATCAGGTCTTGTCAAACCCTTTTGATGATGCAAATTTTTTTGTGACCTCTCACTTGTTGTTTCAGTCATAATTGAACAGTAACTAAACAGAAACAAATGAAGACCAAAAAATTGTCAAAAAGGTTTTACAGTGTTTATTATGAAATTCAGAGAATGGATAATTTTATATCCGACAGAATATGATAATTATAAAGACATTTTTAACTGAGAACCTATATTTGCTCAGCACTGGTGTGAACGATTGCAAAACGAGCGGCCTAAAACTTAAAAAGTAAATTACTAAAATCTAACAAAAACGAAATTCTTTTTAAAAATTAGTCAATAGCATCTTTTACAAAGAAGCACCAGAAGGATTACATTTTTTTTATAGAGATTTAAAAAATTCTTTTTTCAAAAACTCCAGTTATATAAATATTCTTTAAAAAAATATTTTCAAATATTTCTGTAACACCTACAGGGGCCTCGACTCCACCTTTGAGAAGCCCTGATGTAGATTATAGAAACTCAAGAAGTTAGCTGCCATTTGATTTTTAAAAAAATATAATTTCGATTTTTTTTTTTTCATATAGATTTAAAGTTTAGTTAGATGGAGACTTGTATAGAACCTCTCATTCCCAATTCAGTAAAAAGATTACATCAAGAAGACACTTTCACTGTTTTTACTACATTATTGTAAATCCAGATTGCAATTTGTTATTCTCAGTAGAAACTATTTTGTGCACAGATAATATAACATTTCATCAGTGATTATATTCTAAACTATATCATGATGAAGCTTGAATTTTAATCTCTGCATTCAAAATGTGAAACAGAGCAGAGAGAGTTTTAGCCTCATGCCTTTCCCAAGTAAATTATATAATGAACTAACAATTGTCAACAAGATTCATCTGTTTTATTTAAATAGTCTAAAATGCAAATTTTAAAATTATGTAGTTTAGAATGTAGTCATTGTTGATGCCAGTCAGTTTCTAACCCTAAAATATTTTGCACAGAAATCAAAAGATAAAAATAAGGTTGCAAGAAAATCTATAAATCAACCTAACAGATGCCACTCATGTATGGCAGATAACTTATATTTTTTTTAAATTGATGTTAATTGGCCTTTAAATTAATTAATGGAACAAAAGATCTTGGATATAAAGAGAGATTGGAATCCTTGGGTTTAACAACTTTGCTAGAGAGAAGAATTAGGGGGGGGATTTAATAGAGACATTCAAAATAATGGAATTTCTAATGGTACACCATTCTTTAATATCTCTCCTCGAACTGGAAATCTATTGACAAGACAGATTTTAAAAACTAAATCTACTAAACAATTAGATTTCTTTTTCTAATAGAGAAATATATCTTTGGAATAAGTTGCCTAGTCATGTTAAAGATAGCAATAGTGTACAAAGTTTTAAAAATTTAGATAATTTTTAAAATTATGGAAAAAAAACATGAGATTACAAGGACATTTTTTGAATCTGTCAGATGAGATTTTCAAGTCTGATCTGTGAATTGAGCTAAATTGTAGATGCTTGTATTTATGTACATTTGAATATGTTTTTATGATTTTTGTATTCGTTTAGAAGTATATGCATAGAGAGAAATACGAGGAGACAAAAATTACCTACCTTGTGTATCAAAGCTCTTCTGAGTGGTGTTCTGTTTACTGCTATAGAAAAGTGACTTCTACACATGCATGGATATAAATACTTGACTATTGGCTCTCACCCACTCAATGTGGGCAGAGTGGACTCTCCCAGTTCTTTGTTCACATACCTATATAACCTTCTGGGCTAGTTAGTTATTCACACTATTTAGCAGACTACAAAGTCAGATAACTATTGAGGAAACATAAAAATCCACAAGAAGTTGATGTGTAAATATTGTGTATAGTTGAAGATACCCAAAAAGGTGTAATAAAATTATAAATAAACAGTCATGGCTGTATTGATTAATGATGTATAAACAGGTAATTCATAACTGCTTTAAATTTTACTATCATTTACCTTAGTGCAAAATGTTATTTTAAATGAACTCAATCAGCCACAATGATACATATTTCTTACCAATTGATACAAGGCCCAGCTCCAATGCATTGGAGACGCTTTCAGCAATGGACATTGGTTAGCATGGGTGCTCTGACTGGCCTGCGAATACGCAGTGCCATGCGCAACAAGGATCGACATTCTGGGTTTTGACGCATTCCTTCCTTCACCTTGATTAAAGCTATCTGGAATTTGTGTCACAGTAGCCCTTCTGTTGGCGTGTTCTTGGCAGGAAAGCCTGCATTCTCTTCTTTCATCATTAAGTCTTGGCAACCAATGCCTTGTCAGCGGTTGGTGATTTTCCAACCTCAGACCACTGCTGATAGGTACTCACCACAACTGAATGCGAGCATCCCACAAGCCATGACAGTTTGGAAATGCTCTGACTTAGTCTTCTGGCCATAACAATTTGGCCTTTATCAAATCAGTCTTTTTTCCCATAATTGTGGCATTCAACGCATCAAAATGAAGTAGTCAAGGCCGGCTTACCCCGACATGCACAGTTGTTACGAGATAGTAACTGTCATTCTTACCACATATCATTGGTCATAATCTTTTGGTTCTTAAGAGGACAGATGAACTTTTTAATACTGCTAGGTTTTTCTATTTCTTCAGATAGGTGCGTCTGCAGGTCAGCTCCCCAGTCAACCTGTCTATCAATTGTTTAGGTAACCACCCCCCACTGAAAGGCTTGCTGGAATTTCGGACCAGGTAAGAGATTATGATTTATTTGTATTTTGTTTGCTTTTACATCCAAATAAGAACAAATTTGGTATGGCCACATTCAACAAATTTACAAAGAAAACAGAAACAGTCAGATATTAGTAGCATTAATAACAACAGCCGTTATAACAAAGTAATACTAATACGAATGAGAATATTATTAATAATAACAATTATAATGTGATGTTGACAATACCTTTCTGTCGCTTCTTGGTAGCGAAATCTGCAGAAAAAGATTGGCTGGTGTGTTCTTAATGAACTTTTTAGACTGCTAGGTTTTTCTATTTCTTCGGATAGGTGCGTCTACGGGCCATGATGATAGGAAAAACGGTATTGGTTTTTTATTCTCCAAAACCGTATATCATGGTAAGTCAGTCAAATTGAAAATATATATATGTCTTGAATTTTAAAGCTAAGAGGAGATGAAATTAAGCAAAGTTAATTTTGCAGATACTATTGAATAAAGAATTCCTTAATATATATTTTTTTTCTATTATTTGAGTTAATTGCAAGATATACTCTGCACAGTATCAACTCAAAATAAAATATTTTTTAAAAAGAAAGAAAATTCGGATGATATTCCCGTCAAGCACCCCAAATTTTGACAAATCGAAAAGGATGGATTTTTCCTTGACACCGGTGACGTCACTAAAACATCAGCAGTGTTACCAAGATAAACAAGGTCCGCGTGTTGATAGAGGAAAATACTAGCCTGTCTCTGAAATGTTCGAAGTTACTTACATTCGATAAAAAATAGGTTTGTTTTGTTTTTTAAACTAACAAACTTTCGAAGTAACTAAGATACTTTCTTACGAAAAAATTAAAAACTATTTTTTGTGCTTTCAATCTAAGTATCTTTTTGTGCTTATTGCGATTATTAGAGTCTAAGCACAAAAATAATTTTAAATTTTTTTCAGAAGTAAGTATCTTAGTAACTTCGAAAGTTTGTTAATTTAAAAAAAAAAAAAAAAAAAACTTTTTTTTTTTTTTTTTATCGAATGTAAGTAACATTTCAGAGACAGACTAGCGACACCAGTTCAGGATAGTATTTTCTTCAATATCAACATGTGGACTTTGTTTATCTTGGTAACACTGCTGATGTTTCAGTGACATCACCGGTGTCAAGGAAAAATCCATCCTTTTCGATTTGCCAAAATTTGGGGTGCTTAATGAGAATATCATCTGAAAATTCCTTTTCTTCAAACAAAATTGGAGGGTGAGGAAGAGATGTTGAAACGATGTTGTAAAGCTTGAAGTTACTGTATATCCTGGAGGAGTGGGATGGCCAAGTGGGTGACAGCATAGAGAATGGACTCAAACTTTGCCTGAGACAGTTTGTGTTCACTTTGCACTAATTCCCTTGGAAAATGCATGAATCCATCTCTCCCCCTATCTATGGGTAAAATAGCACAGGGTGAAGTGGGTACTTTTTGCCTCCAAGTCTATTTCACATATCTCAAACAAGCCAAGTAGTAATGTGGCACTGAAGCCGTAGCCAGGGTAAGGGCAATACTTATTTACTTGTATGACAACTTATCACTTCAACTCATCCAAACCCCATAACTGTTCATATCGAGCTTAAGTAGATGACCCCCTAGTCATATTACCAGTTCATTGAACTCAGTGTAATATTGGCAGAGTTCCTTTTTTACAAATTAAATATCCATCTTATATATGGGCATATAGAGTAAATTTAACAAGGTTTCAATTTGCAAATCTAACCTTCATTGGTTAACAATTTTAAAACAGTGAATATAAAAAATAGTAGTTTACTTTTATTGCATAATTTGATCTATAGACTAAAAATTTGCAAATAGTTATTGTGACTTAATTTTTTCTTTCATCTTAATTGTTGTTTCCTTAAACCTAGTAGCAGACATTGTAAAAGTCTCCACTCGACTCACTTATCTCACGTCCAGACTCACTCATAATATGTCCACCTGCTATCGCCTGCCTGTCAGATCAAGGGCTGTAACTCCACTCACATTAACAGACAATCTAAGAAATTCAGACAACTCAAGACTAAGTATTGTCCGTATTCATTTATCAATTTCTCGTTCACCTTATTTCTGTTGCAAGTAGTAATAGACAGAATAGTCTTAAGTTGTCAGATTTTCTTACATGAATCATTGTCAGTATTAATAATTTTGCAACAGTCAGGTTGTTTTTACATTCTATGACCATTCAATCTTAAGCAGTATGGATTGAAAAGAAAATAGCCTCTGACAAGATTTGAACTCACACCCCATATTCTTGGGAACGTGTTTGACATGGACAGCACCTTACTGATTAGACCATGGAAGCATATCAGCAGACATAATTCAAATTTAGTCATATAGCCACATTTTTTATTAGACTTTCTTCATACTGTTTGTTAGTTATTGCAACCATCAATCAGAAACAGTGCAAACTTCCTCAGGTCAGAGGAAGGACACCTGGTGTAACAGGTAAAGAAACGAGAACAATATATCCCTGCAGATTAAATAAAAGGTTCCATTTGACATTCAAGACAGTTAAAGAATGCCAAAGAGTAGCTGAAACATTGAAACAAATTGTACTGCTTTATTCAGACTAATTCCCTTGTCTTTAAAAAAAAAAAAAAAAAAAAAAAAAAAAAAAAATCATATTTCAGCTGCTGTACACTCTAGCCTTTTAGATGTTTGCTGTACAGGGAATCCCCAAGTTATGAATGTCTGACTTAAAAATTCTTCATGGCATGGACAGTTCATGAGTTACAGACAGCAGTTCAAAACCAAAACATTGTACGTCATCAGTGGTAAAATTTAAAATCTGTGTGTATTTAGGGATAAAATTTTCGAATGCAGATTTTTATGGTACTCAGTTTATATTGTTTATACAAATAATTTTTTATATATATTTAAAACTTATGCTGGTGTTAGCCGAAAAAAGTTACTTTATCCGTTCCCGTTTTCAAATTAAACGTTATTTGTTTATTCTATTTTAATTGTTTTCTTCATGAACACGCATTTTCTGTGGTACATTATTATTATTGTAATAATATTGAAAAACTTGGATGCTTTTCAAAGCTTTATTCAATTAATTGTATAGTTACAGTTTAATTTCATTTAGTTTAGTGCTGAATAATTTTCCACTGATAACCTTTTTGACGTTTTGTCAAAAACCTTACTTGAATCTGCATGTTTGTCTCAAAATATTGATATTTCAAATTGCAAAAAATAAATAAACAAACCTAAACATGTTGATTTAAAGTAAATGTTATGTAATTTTTTAATTTTATATTGGTCTTCTCTTGCCGATCGACATAACTTCTGCCCAAAATGGATCATTCAATGTTAACAATCCAAACAGAATGAAAATAAAAGGTACTTGTACAAAATATCATTATAATTTAATTTATTCCTATTATTGGATGAAGTATTGTAAAACAATATTTTTATTATTAATTTTAACTAATTTTTACATTCATCTTAATTTTTATCACAACTTTGATGAAGGTAAAAATTTGTCAATATTAATAGAAATATTATTATTAATAATAATATTAAAACCTGTATTATTGTTTGTTCAATGGTTTTTATCCATAAAAAGGTAAATATATACTATATACTAAGACAAACATTTGACTGACACTAGATATGTACTGTACGTAACTGTTCCAACTTACAAACAGATCAGACCTACAAACAGACCTAGGAACAGAACTCGTTCGTAACCCGAGGACACCCTGTATTTTAAAATATTGAACCTTGATTGAAATGAAAATATAACAGACACCCAAAGAAGGCTGGATAGTACAGCAGCCAGAATGTTATGATTGTTATATCTGCTGTATTCCTTGTTGCCTATATTACATCGACTTAATCTTGACTGGCCGATTGTTATATATATTTGAGTCCTTGTTGTTCTCAGGTTCCACAAAGTAACAAAGAACTTCTGGTTATTTAAACCATAACTCCTGTTCACGATTTGTTGCTCTCAATCAACTTTGCTCTCAATTCTGTTCATGACAACTTCAAAGAATGAGGCTCTGCTCAAAATACGAGACTTGAAGCACAAGGTGAGAATTGAAACTCAAGGCTCATAGACTATTCAACTATACTCCTCCATTTATACACTTGGTACTCTGTTGAATATGAAGTGGTAGGAGGTGATGTCACAGTAGTAATGAGAGTACCCAATAGTCATAAAACAGTAACAAGACAAGGAAATTAGTCTTAATATAAACCAATATAATAAGTACAACACATTGTGTAAAAAAATAATTCCAGCAACAAAAACAAACAAAAACAAGAACAAAGATGAGGAAACATAGTTAAAAAGAATCAATGTTTTATAGTTTGTTTATTTTTGCTTGTCAAGTATTCTGAATATATATCAAGTATTCCATGAATTATTCAGGCTAATATCCTCATCTTTGTTGTTTTTATTGCAACATTTTGGATAATTTATTCTTTGGCCTTCCCCAGGTGTATGTTGCATTAATCAATCTGAATATATTCCATTTTTATTATTTTATAAATCTCAATATCTCTTCAATTTACAAATCTGAGCGTTGAAGTTATTTTTGGTCACAGCTATAGCACTCGGATCTGTGAATTGTTGCAATAGAGAAAGATTTAAAAAAAAAAAAAAAAACACACAAAGATTACCAGATGCAACATAAGGCAAACCAAAAAACACACTGACCAAAACGTGGTAAAAACAACAAAGATGAGGATACTGGTCAAAATAATTAATGGAATAATAACTTCATTTTGGAATGTAATTTACTTATTTTCATAAGTTTCATTACAGATGCTAAAGCAAATATTTCCCTCGTAACATTGTGCTTGAGGTGTTTGTAAAATTTTAAAATACTAGCAGAGTACCACTTTTTATTAAATTTGACTAGTTTTTTTCCGTCATCCTAATTCTAGTTGTTTTTATACAACTTATTAATTCGGGCCACCGTTTCTATGGCACTAGTCAAATTCATTATTAAAAAGTGTTATGTTACAATATTTCATCTCAATCTTTATTATTCGATGAAGTATTGTAACACCACTTTTTATTAAATTTGACTAGTTTTTATCTTCATCCTATTTTAGTTGTTTTTATACAACTTATCAATTCGAGCTACTGTTTCTATGGCCCGAATTAATAAATTGTATAAAAACAACTAAAATTAGGATGAAGGTAAAAATTAGTCAAATTTAATAAAAAGTGGTGTGTTACAATACTTCATCGAATAAAAATAAAGATTGATTTACTAGCAGAGTAGTTATTTTATCATTTTTTATTAGATGAGATACTGTAAACAATCATTATTAATTTATTGACTACTATTTACCGTCATCTTAATTTTATAGTTGTTTTTTATCACAACATAACTCAGGCTGTCAAGTGATGCAGTGATTAAAACAGTACCGGAAGCTTCTTGTTTTATTTCCGAGCTGCACTGCTTACCCACTTCTGTAGATTGATGCCCTTAGTTAAGTTGTGATAAAAAACAGCTAAAAAGTACTAAAAAAAAAAAAAAAAAAAAAAAAAAAAAATATAATGATGACTAGCAAAATCCCTGTCAAGAATGACAGGATTATTTACCTATGGATCAGCACTTCTGTGTAGGATCAGATTATCTGTATAGTTTGCCTAGGATACAAGTGCTGCTCTCTGGCACTTCTAATAATAAACCTCAAAGGAGGCTCAAACCTGTTCTTAATGATGAAGAATTATCAACAGCAGTGGCCAAAGACTGACGAACAGTGCCCATATCAAATCACAAAGCAATAAGAAATGTTAAAAAGTTGGAAAAATGGGTCCCATATGAACTGAATAAAATGCTCCATGATCCCAAGATCCCACACCTCAAAGCTGACTGTGTCTAAGCTTAGAGAATTGGGATATCAAGTCTTACAGTATCCTCCATATTCACCTGCCATTTCTCCTACAGATTATCATCTTTTCAAGCATTTCGAACTTCATATCTGCAATAGAAAGTTCAATAATAGGGAAGCGATTATTCATGCTTTTACTGAATTTGAGACCACTAAATCTAAAGAATTTTATAGAGATGGATATTTCATTAGAGGGTCATTGGAAAAATGTTATTGCTTCAAATTGATTAAATATTTACCGTTTTCTGTTGATTATATCATCCTTCATCTTACTATTCAAGAAGCATTTCTATGAATCACCTTATTGTTCAAGTGACATCATCACTAAAACAAATAAAATATAACACTGAAGCGATTAAAACAGAAATAAGGAAAAGATATAAATTGTTTTTGATGTATATGTATGCAAGAAGAGTTTGAGATCAAAACAAATTAAGACAAAAAGTTAAGGTTACAACTACACTGTTTCTTTTTTTTTTTCAAATTTAATAATTATTCTTCATCATTAACATCATCACCATCATTGTAGTCATCAACTTTGAGACTTGCTTTGCTACAATTAGAAATAAAGAGACAGAGAGCAGAAATATCTAAAGACAGTTCTTCAGTTTTTATTTATTTTTTTTGATTTTTAGAATTTAATTGACCATTCTGCCACCAGTGGACTCTTGAGATGCTAACATGTGATACTGACCAAAGATTGAGAGAGAGAGAGA